>JAXQQM020070015.1:0-111939 GCA_034641835.2 Pinus albicaulis | reverse complement strand
CTCTGGACCCAGGAGGGCTATATCCTAAGGTCTGAAAGTGGTTCTATGTTGTCTCATCTTTTGGTATTGCCAACCTTGCCAAAACATGGGAACCCCAACATAATGGTGACTCCACTGGGGATTTTCTGAAGAGCCTATAACCGAGAACATTATTAGTGTATAGCCCAGCATCGTCACCAACATAATGGCGACCATACTGGGGAATTATCTGAGCATGTCCATTTCGTTACATCATTAGAGCCTCAAAAATCTAGAAACTATGGTTAGGTTGGTATTTCAACTCTCCTATTCTTGAAATGACCTCTATTTGCTGTGCTTCAAGGTTGTTCTTGAAAGGAGACATCCCCAGGCACTATGGTGGACGGTGTAACCCTTCGATACACCCTAACCTTCCACCTAGCGACTCCATAGCTCCTAAAAGTTCAAAAGACTCCACTGGTGATCAGTAGGCCTGCTGATTAACTTGGTTTCACCTAAGACTCCACTGGGAGACCAGCCCTTGAGACAACATCAACCATAGGAAGTAACAAGTAGGGTAAAGTTGCTTGGTTGAAATATACCATTCTGGCTTTTAGGACCATTCACACAAGAGCTTTCCCTAACCCTAACCCGCCTGAAGTAGTTGACGACCCTGAGAGAATCCTCAAGAAACCACCTTCCCTCAGAAGGTCAACTATTTTTGGTCACATTCATAGAGCTAACTCTGCACCAGAAGATCTTACAGCTCTAGCACGTTTTTACCTTAACCTAGACGTTCGGAACAGATTACCTAGAACTAAGTCATTCGGCACCCTAGACCAGCCAGACTCTGAGCTTCTCAGTTCACCATCCACTAGCGGTAAACACACTAGG
This sequence comes from Pinus albicaulis, assembly GCA_034641835.2. Classification (NCBI taxonomy): domain Eukaryota; kingdom Viridiplantae; phylum Streptophyta; class Pinopsida; order Pinales; family Pinaceae; genus Pinus; species Pinus albicaulis. The sequence continues at coordinate 111,087 of JAXQQM020070015.1, read as the reverse complement.
GACAGAGGAAACCCTCCATCTACACCACCTGATATTCACTTCATTCAGAACTTGGGGCTCTGCCATCCTAGATCTTCTCAACAAACTTCTGCTGGTCCTAATATCCCCGTCATCCTTATACCAGTTGCTCAAGCTAACCCTTTACCTCATCAGAGCATCACAATGGCAGCTTGGTATGCACCTCTAGTTATACCTCAGCCTCTGCTACCCTTACCAAATTATTATCAATAAAAAATCCCACACTTCCCTTCTAAAGAGCCTACAATAGCACAGCAACATGTAGATAAAATGGAAGACTCTTTTGACTATATCGAAATTGACGATGAAACAGTCAAAATGAGAATTTTTGCCCAGAGTCTAGGAGGGGATGTGAAGAAATGGTTTAAAAACTTACCTGCTGGTAGTATCCAAGATCTCCCTGCTTTGTACCAGTCATTCGTCAACAAATGGGAAACTAGAGCAAACCCTCACCAGCTCTTGGCTGAATACATGAGCCTTCAAATAAATACAGGAGAGAGTGTCCATGATTACACAACAAGATTTAATAGCATTTACAATGCACTCCCTCCACAGATGAAACCTCCACAAGGTATGGCCCTAGCAAAATATCCTAAGGGATTTGATGCCGACATGGCCTATGAGCTGAGGGATAAAGAGTACACCAATTTGGAAGACATGCAAAAGGGAGCCATAACCAGAGAAGCAAACCTGATGGAGAAAAGAGCAAGGCAGAGAGCTGAAAAGAGAGTAACATACAAGGATGACCATGTAGCTTCCACCTCAGATCCCAACTATGAAAAATTATCAAAAAACATGGAAAAGCTGTAACAAATGATGGAGAAAATGGTTGTCACAGTTAACAATCAGAATAGGAACCAAAACCCGAACCAAAACTTTAGGAGGAACAATAACACCCCCAACAGACCAAAGGAATCAGATCAACAAATTATTCCCCCATTCCAGAACTTTCTTGATGAAGATGAGGGGATCATAGAAGAGTCTGAAGGGAATACGATAAACATGTTTGAAGCAGTGGACTCAATCCATAACTGTGATTCATAGGAAGATCAACCCTCATCCTCGTGTTGGGATGAGGAAGGATTAGAATCTGAAGCCTACAGACTTGGATTTGAAAACGCTAAATGCAGGTCAGAGAACAATATGAGCTCGGGAGAAAAAAGAACCAAGACACTTCCAAACCTAAAACTCCTGAGGTTACCATCAAGAAAAGGCCTGAAAAATCTTCTAAAGTAACTGCTGTAAACAACAATTCAGCAGCTGAGAGTTCTGAGAGTAACAAAGAAAAGGACAACCAAAACATAGAAAAACAGGGTTAACAAACTAGCAGCACTGGCACCTCAGTCAGTGCTCCTGATAAAACTGTTCATACACATGTACATAATGGGAATCAGCAAGCTGATTCAGCCACCAAAACAGTGGCAAATAAAACAGAGTTGAGCACCCCCAAGACCCAGTCCACTTTCAATCTAGAAAGTGAGATTGCAAAAATTAAAATCTCTGTACCACTCTCTAAGTTGGCCACTCAGGATGTATATAAAGGCCAAATTTTTAAAGCATTTAATTTAGGGGAAAACACTGATACTGTAAACCGAATGATGATCAACCAACACTACTCTTTGGTCCAAATATTGAGGGAAAATTTCAAGAAGGAGTAGTGCCACCTTTCTATATTAGCCTCAACATCCATGACAAGATAATCCATAATGCCATGCATGATTCTGGAGCATCACACAATTTAATGCCTAAGGTAGTGATTGAAAGGATAGGCCTAGAGATAACACGGCCCTACAAATATCTATATTCCTTTGACTCCAGCAGGGTGAAATGCCTTGGCCTGATTAAAGATTTATGTGTGAGCCTAACACAAATCCCTACTAAATGCATGGTCACGGATGTAGTGGTGGCAGATGTGCCACCCAAGTATGGCATGTTATTTTCGAGATAATGGGGAGCCAAGTTACAAGGAGAAATGCAGATGGATGGCTCATACGCCACTATCCCCATATTTGGCCAACTCATAAGACTGTATAGAGAGGCCCAAATGAAATTTCTGGTTAGTAGCCCTGAGAAACCCAAAAATTCCCCTTTATACTCTGTACATACAGATATGGATTCTTTCATCCTTTGCAATGATCAATCCTCAGGAAGACCAGGATCAGTAAACAGAGAACCAGAGGCTATGGATTTCAACATAATGGCTGCCCTGGATTTAGAAGATAACGGGAAGGAAAACATCACTGAAGCCTGTAGGATATGCGGTGGGCCTCTAACTCCGAGTGAAACAGAAATAGACTGTGAACAGCTGACCGGAAAATCCACACAAACCCATATACCACACGAAAAAGAAAACATTGAAAAAATCGCTGCAATCAAAACTCAAAATGAACAACAAGTTGATCACCTCACTAATCTTCACACCCATAACGAAACACAAGGTAATTTACAGCCTAGTACAGACCTCACTTTGCAACAGGATGGCGAACCCCTGTGGGAGATGAATTTCGACAGGTCTTGTACTAGAAAAAATGCTGGAGCGGGTGTGTGGCTACGTAACACGGGGAGTGATCACGTGGAGAGCCATGCTATAAATCTGCAATTCAAATGTACAAATAATATTGTAGAATATGAAGCTCTCATCCTGGGTCTGAATCTATTGAAAAAATTAGGAGCCCGTAGGATAGCTGTGAAGGGAGACTTAGAGTTAGTTGTCAAACAGGTGAATGGTGGATATACAGCAAAACACCCCAGGTTAAGAGCATACAGGAATGATCCAATAGATCTGTTGAAAACCTTTGTAGAATACGATTTGGTGTTTGTCCCTAGGGGCCAGAATGTAATTGCAAATGGATTGGCTTTCCTAGCTAGTTCATATCCTCAAACTCCCGCTGACCAACAGATCATCGTTCAGACAAAATTTCGACCTGCAGTGCCAGACAATGAAAAATATTGACAGGTCTTTGAAGGTGACAAACACATTGAAGATTTCCTGACAGGCAGAAATGAGTTTGAATTTTCTGGTTCAGAATCTAAATTTGAAGACAGCTTCTTTAGTGAGGAACCCTCTGATGAAGAATCCCCACCCTGTAATATAGAAATAAACACTTTTTTTGAAGAAACTAGAAATTCAAACATAAAACCTGAAAACGTAGACTGTGAGGAAATTGAGGTACTGCAGGCCAAAGACAAGAATATACCCAGGGGCCTGGCACCCTTAGAGGACCTCTTTGACTTTGATGATGTAGCAAGGAAGCCCACCATAGAACATGCAGATTCAGATGTAGAAGAATGCAACATAGGCACTGAAGACAAACCCAAAATGATTAAGCTGGCTAAGTCTATACCTGCAGACATGAAAAGTAAATACATTGACCTGTTCAGGGAATTCATTGATGTGTTTTCATGGAGCTATGAATACTTGAAGGCTTATGACACAAGCATCATACAACACAAGATACCTTTGAAGGAAAATCAGAAATCTTTCAGACAAAAACTTCGTAGGATCAATCCAAAACAATTGCCTGCAGTTAAAAAGGAAATCGAGAAGATGTATAACGCAGACATAATAGTTCCTGTTAGGTTCTCTAATTGGGTGTCAAACTTAGTGGCTGTAAGGAAGAAAACAGGGGAGATCAGATTATGCATAGACTTCCGAAATCTTAACAGAGCCTCCCTTAAAGACAACTACCCTTTGCCTAGAATGGAACACATCCTACAAAAAGTGGTGGGCTCTAAGAGAATCTCCCTACTAGATGGATTTTCGGGTTATAACCAAGTGTTGGTACTCCCAGAAGATCAACTCAAAACAGCCTTCACCACCCCCTGGGGCACCTTCATGTATGTGAAGATGCCTTTTGGATTAATGAATGCTGGAGCAACCTTCCAGAGAGCGATGGACATAGCTTTCTCAGATGAGATAGGACATTTCATAGTTATCTACTTGGATGACTTGACTATCTTTTCTAAAACTGAAGAAGAACACTTGAAACATCTGAGGAAATTTTTTGAAAAGTGTAGAAGGTATGGTCTGTCCCTGAACCCTAAGAAAACTGTTTTTGGGCTGCAAGAAGGTAAATTTCTTGGCCACATTATCTCTGAGAAAGGGATCAGAATAGACCCACAGAGAGTTGAGGGGCTACTTCAGATCGCAAACCCAAGAAATATCAAAGAGCTACAATCCTTCATTGGGAAGATCAATTTCCTCAGGAGATTCAATCCCAACCTGGCTGAGCACCTTAGAAACATGATCAATATGCTGAAAAAAGGTACAGGGGTTAAATGGACTGTAGGAGCCAAATAATCGTTTGAATCAGTGAAACTTGCCCTTACAAAGGCTCCTGGTCTGATCAGCCCAGATTTCTCCAGGGACTTCCTCATATTTTCATTTGCCTCAGAGCACACAATAGCTGCAGTTTTACTGCAGAAGAATTCAGAGGGTAGTGAACAGCCAATTGCCTTTTTCAGCAAAGCCTTAAGAGATGCACCCTTGAAGTATAACATCATGGAAAAACAGGCCTATGCTCTGGTCAAAGCCTTAAAGGATTTTAGGGTGTACATTCTTCATTCACACACCATAGCATATGTACCAAATATAGTGGTCAAGGATATCTTGTCTCAAGACCCTAATGGAAAAAGGGGTAAATGGATTGTTACAATTTTGGAATACGACCTTGAAATCAAACCCACCAAACTGATCAAAGGCCAAGGCCTAGCCCAACTGATGGCTAAATTAAATCTGCAGGCCCTTGATATTAACATGGTGAATGCCTTGGATGAGCAGGAAAGCCTGCCTGACCCCACTATAGAAGAGAAATTCCAAAACTCTCCATGGTATTCTGATATCCTTTATGTCCTCACCAATCTGAATGCTCCTCCAGAAATGTCAAAAACTAAGGCCAGGTTCACAAAACTCAGAGCCAGAAACTACTGCATCTTGAATGAAAACTTATATTGGAAAAGTCCAAATGGCCTATTGTTGAAATGTTTATCTGAAACTGAAGCTGAAAAAGTTAAACAAGAATTCCATGCTGGGGAGTGTGGAGGCCACCTGAGTTGGAAAGCCACTGTAAACAAGATACTCAGGGTTGGTTATTATTGGCCCACACTCTTCAAGGATGTCCATAAAATGGTAATTGTCTGTCATAAATGTCAGATCTTTGAAGGCAGAAGAAAACTTCTCCCCCTCCCTTTGCAACCCATCACTGTTGAAGGTCCCTTCATGCAATGGGGCCTAGACTTTATTGGAGAAATTCACCCCTCTTCTTCTAGACAGCACAAATGGATCCGAACAGCCACAGACTACTTCACCAAATGGATAAAGGCCATACCCGCTAGGAATGCTACTGATTCTGTTATCATTAGGTTCCTAGAGGATTACATCTTATCTCGGTTTGGATGTCCAAGGAAAATCATCACTGACAATGCTGCTGCTTTTGGATCCAAAAAGATGGTTGATTTCTGTCACAGGTACGGGATTGCACTTGGCCATTCAACTGCCTATTACCCTCAAGGTAATGGACTGGCTGAATCCTCAAACAAAAGCCTAGTGAACATCATCAAGAAACTGCTAGAAGAGAACAAACGGTCATGGCATAAGAAATTGGTGCATGCTTTGTGGGAAGACAGGCTGACAACAAAGAAGTCTATTAACATGTCACCATTCCAGCTGGTTTATGGAGCAGACGAAGTTTTCCCCACTAGCCTTGGCGTACCAGTGGTTAGGTTGATCCAAGAGATTCAGATAGAAGAAGACAGTATGGTGAGAAGGATTAATGAAACAATACATCTTCAGAAAAAAAAGGAGAAGGTTTACAACAGAGCTGTCAAAGTGCAGGAAAACATAAAGAGACAGTTTGATAAAGAACCAAAGCATCAGATTTCAGAATTGGGGACAAGGTTCTGAAATGGGATTCAAGAAGAGAGGACAAAGGTAAACATGGCAAGTTTGACAGTTTGTGGCAAGGTCCATTTATCATTCAAGCAACGGTGGGTCCTAATGCATTCTTCTTGCAAGAACTTGATGGTTCCGAGCTGTTTGGGGGTCCTATCAATGGCAGGATGCTCAAAAGTTATTTCTGCTAATTTAATCTTCCAGTTTCACTCCCATTGTACATACCGTTGCATTTTTAGTTTTGTTTCCAGAAAAGAGAAAAGTGTCCCAAAAACAAGGGAAAGAAGAGGTTCAGACATGCTCAAAACTTGAACCTCTGAAAGAAGCAAAGATTGGCCTGGAAAAGATCAAATCTAAGCCAAGACAAAATGAAAACAGTTGGTCCTAATATGCCCAAAATCTGGACCAACTAAGAAGGAAGAAATCAGCTCTTACATGCACAAACTCAGAGCTGAAAGTCAAAGAAAAGAAGTGACTCTAATATGCTCAAAATCTGAGTCACAAACAAAGAAAGGAGGGTGCCCCAAGAGTTCAGATTTCAAGCCCTCAAGTTCTGTTTTTAATTTTCAGCATCTTCAGTCCACAGCAAGTCAGATAGTCTAATCCTGGCTTGGTCGTTCATCAATTTCCTGTCTTAGAATGTAGGAGAAGGAATCTGCTGGACAGTTTAATCCCAGCAGATGTTAGATTAGGTAGAGAAGCATATGAGGCCAACTGTCTAATCTGGTCTCATGGAGAAATAAGGGTAGATTTAGAATAGGTTTGCTTTTGTTTTGAAAATAAAATGTAAAGGGTCTGCTAGCTCAAATGCACCCCAAAAGAAGAAAATTCTAGGATTGTAGTGTGGGTAGGTAGTTTGATTGGAAAAAAGTTTTCTGCTAAAGTAACATGTTCATGCTGTGGCAGCTGATCAAAGAAAAGGATGTGCCAAGCAGCAGGCAACTGGCCTACTCCAAAGATCATTTCTAGTTTCTTGCCTCATCCAAGGAGAAGCCATCCCCATGTGGAGCCACTATTAGCCCCCCTTTGAAATTATTGACAAGCAAGCTGGGGGATATATCATTTTGGAGACCTTCAAAGAATGCATCTCCCCTGAATACCCATATTCTTTGAGGTCTCTCTGTGCTTTGCCTTGTACAAATCCCCTCTGCCGATTTCCTATCCCCGAGCCTGCATTCACCCCTGTATCCCTTCAAAATGTCCCTTTTTCCCTTTTTCCTCCCTTTGTCAAAGTGTTTTTGTTCCCCTCTATTTCCCCCCATCAATCCCTTAAATCCCCCCCAAAATCCCCTTTGATCCCTACCCTTACCCTTGTTCGGCCTTTTTCGCCCTTTAACTCCCTATCATTACCCCTTGGAGGCTTCAAAATACATTGAAAATGGGTTAAAAACCCACTTCCGACCATATAATAGGCCTCAGCCCTTTTCCGTCAGCCCCGTCCCCATGTAACTGAGCGTTGTGACCGCGCGCTGCGCTTTAAGGCGCTTATCGCATAATCGCATGATCGCAGTTTCATTGTTTGTGTCCAAATGATCCATCGCAAATATTTGCGATGAGATTTGAGCGCGTCGCAAATAGTTGCGATGTGATCGCCCATTGCATTTTCCCCCATCGCATTTCTATCCGCCATCGCGTTCTCCGCCGCTGTGATTTGTGATCGCCTATGGGTCCCGCCTCGAACAACACATCTGCCATCCGTATAAAATGCCTTTTTCCCTTTGTAAAGTTGAAAATTGACGTTTTCTATGGTTTATAAAGGTTGTCCGCCGGATCGATTTTAAATAGATCTCCACCATCAACAGCACCCCCTCTCCATGATCCAACGGCTGTTATTCACCCCGGGGCACGCTCCAAGTCTTCCCCGCCGCACTGCTCAAAACCACCGGTTCATTCCGCACCGCTCATTCATAGATGGTGGTTTTCCCCGGAGGCCCAGCGATTCCATTCAGCCATTGACACTTGTCCTCCTATACGATTTCAAAAAACCGTCGTCCCCACCCGTTAACTCTATTTCCGCGCATTAACAATCGGACACGGATGCCCAGCGGAATTTTCGTAGACCGTCCGATCTGGAGGTGTTCATCCGACGGCTCTCAATCATCGGAGATGCACAGTGTTTAATAAATTCGCATACGCGATAGTCCGTGTCCTAGCCCTCCTTCCATCATCTTCCGCCGTTGATCTGCCACGATTGACGGTAAAGATTGGTCCGCTTGTTGATTGACTTTTCCACTGTCCTCGGGTCCTGCCACGTCATCCCACGTGTTCCCTCCGTACTTTCTCCTATTCCCTCATGTATATTGGGTTCTTTTCGTGTTTTTTAATTTTTTTCATCCGTTTTAGCTCTGTGTTCCATTAACCACCTACCAGAGCGAGTGTTCACCGTTTCCTCTTCAATTTCTTCCGCCATGTCACCAAATGCGTCCATTTCCTCCGTCCGCCTCATCCGCCACCCCGTCCATGAGTTTCTTCGCAGGTTTCATGTTTCACAAAGTTTTCAAAGGCAGAGAACCGCCATGATGCATATGTACCATTCCAATGGCGGGCTGCGCGGACAGGGAACTGATATGGGGTCTGGTACACCATCAAAGTGTCAAAGAAGGTGGTGGAGGCATTAATTTCATCAGAGTACAGGTTTTAAAGATCCACAACCCTATCCGGGCGCCATTAAAACCCAGATCTTGCAAAATCAAGGCATTCATGCAACAGTTCAAGGGGCAGAGCACCATTTTGAAAGCCCCAAAGGTCAATCAGAAGTTTAATGCGCAAGAGATCATACTATCGAGGTTTCTACAGCAGCAGAAGGTTTCTTCATCAGATGGACAAAGTGCCCATGCCGCCTTTATTGCACATCATGCTCTAGAGTTCTTTCCTCCCAGACAGCACTCCTACATGATCAAACACGCATTGATGTTTCAAGTAGGGCAGACCTTACTGTTCATTATTTTATTTTTGTTACAGTGCCACTCAGTACTGCAGTCAGAACACATAGGCCATACCAAAGATAAATGCAGAGATTTAAAACAAAATGGGATTCCGCCCTCATTTCTTTTCTGTGTTTAATGTAACATTCAGTGTTCACCTACCACCTCAGGTCGACCTTCTATGTCTCTTCCACTATAAAACACGGAAAGGAATTATTGTAAAGGTTGTTGATGAGATATTAGAGAAAGGCAAGCATATTCCTCTTGAGACAAGTTCTTTGTGTAATATTATAAGATAGGTTGAGGTTTGATGTATTCAGACTGAATGTTCAAGCTGTGGGCAATGTTGTACCTGATTGGTGTTGTTTTTAATATGACAAGCACGTTTCTTTGGATCCTGATCTAAGCAGCTGGTGATGTTTCCCTATCTTTGTGTTTGATTTCATTTCATTCTATTTCTACTGGCTTGTACCAGAAGTTTGGCATAAGATTCACCCTTGATAGGTGCCTTATGTTGCTGCTCTTCAAGTATTTTGTGTTTTCTGCTTATATGTGTATCTGAACGTTGATTTCAATTTATTTAACTAGTGTAGTGGATGACTATTGCCTACTCTCTGATGTATGGATTAATGGAATCTATGTTTAGATGTTCTTGTTGAAGATTCAGTTGAATGAGTTAAGAACCTTGGAGGTCAAGAACCCTGTCTCTGCCTCACTGGGGCTTTTCCATCTCAATTAGCCTTTTCCAAGTTCCCTCGTGCTACCCCTGATTTTGTCCAAGCAGGTCTGGAGTTAAATGACCTCCGACCTGATCTATAGACAGAATTGGATGATTCTCCTTCCTTCATTTTCAGTCCTTGATGTCCCATTCCTACTTTCATATTTGAGATCCATATGCTTTAGATGACTAGCCCAATTGAAAGCTTGCATAGTGAACACAAGTAAATCCTTTCTTGACTCCATTTCCCAATGGCTTTGATGTTCCTTGAGTTATCTACCTTTTCCTAAATTCCCTTGTTGTCCATCCTTGTCTTATATTGGAACCTTCCTTCCTGATTCCCAACAACCAAACATAAACAATCAAACAAACAACCTCGAGCCTATAACTAGCCTAAAATCTTATACTTTGAGCCTTAAAGACATAAACCTTTGGCTATCATAGAGAGATCCCTCTCTGGACCTAGGAGGGCTAGATCCTAAGGTCTGAAAGTGGTTCTATGTTTTCTCATCTTTTGGTATTGCCAACCTTGCCAAAACATGGGAACCCCAACAGACACCATGACAAATCAGACAGTATAAGCTGTGTTTTAAATTCTCTTTTTTAGAATATAAAGAATAAAATCTGACAGACAGTTTAATCCTACCAGATAGTAGCTTAGGTAGAAAATTTATGAGTTCAACTTTCTAATCTAAGCTCATGGAAGAAATAATGGTATATTTAGATTCGTTTTTTTCTTTCAATAAAAGAATAAAATGTTGATGTCAAAATTTTACAAGTCCAAGTGCACCTTATGAAGAAAAAATGCTAGGAAAAGTAGGCTATGTAGGTAGAATGTTTGGGAGAAATTTGTTTGCTGATATGAAATACTAATCATCTTTTCTAAGTAGCATGATCAAAGAAAAAGGTTGTCAATCAATTAAGGCATAGGTCTACATCCCAGAAATCAATTTCTGAAGTTCTTGACACCTCCAAGGAGCTACCATCCCCAAGTGGAGCCACTGTTAGCCATCGGTAAAAAAATTTTTAGCAAATGATGGCTAAACAAGTCTTTAGTCTTCAAGAACCAAATTTCCTACAAAATTTGTGACTTCTTGCAGCCTCTTTGTGTCCCTTGTCCAAAAAAGTCCATTTCCTTGATATTTTCACTTCAAAAACCTTCAAAATCCTCCTGTTCCTGAAGAAAAATTTGTTTCCTAAAGGTTCCATTTCTCATCATTTCATTCCCCCCCCCCCATTTTCATCTTCATAAAATTCCCCCATATCACTCATTTTCCTTGTAAAAAAACCCCTTTGCCCTTATTTACCCTTCATTTTCCTCTAAAAAATCCCATTTTTTCCTTCTCATTTTCCCTTCATTATCCTAAAAAACCTTCAAAAATGCCTTTTAAACTCATAAAAAATCCCTTTTTATGGTTTAAATCACCCTATTTTTCCTATCGAAACCTTCAAAAACCCTTAAAAACCCTTCTTTTGGCTTAAAAAATGCCCTTTTGTATAACATAGGCTTTAAGCCCCTGAGGGCTTAAAAACTCCATCTCATATTCATCATATGATCAAGCTCCATGACCTGGCGCTTAGATTCTTTGCTCTAGCCCCTTTTTCTCTACCTCGGGTCACCTTATTCCCCCCATAAAACTGCACCTTCCCTTTTCTCTTAGCCCCCGCCCCTTACCTTTATATTTTTTACCCCCCACGCCTCTTACAAAACGCATTTTTCTTTCGGTTTTCCCTGCTATTCTTATCAAATCATGGAGCAATCCTAGCCATAGATCATAGGCCTCAAGCCTTGATCTGACGGCCCTCGTGTTTCCCCTTTCACTCTCCGATCACCCGACCAATATCTATCCATCCACCCTCTGCACCAATCCTCACCGTTGATCTATATGATCCAACGGTCCTGATCAAACCCAACATCCAACTCTGTCGAGGCCTACCACCCACTACGCAAAGCATCCACCAATATCCGGTTGCCACCTGGCTCCCACTAAAATCCTCGCCCATGCATCTTCCGTCCATCGCACTCCTCCCCCACCGTTGGATCTGCACCCCTAGATTCAATGACCGACGTTATATTTCGCGCAATATTTCGTGATGAGGTTTAACCATAAAAAATCACGCGAGACCACTAGTTTTTCAAAAGCCACGTGTCCCCTTTTGATTGGATCGCGTTCCATCCGGGCAAAACCGCTTACCACTCATTTATCGCGTGAAAACCACCGACGGTTTTCATGAAACCACCAAACCATTTTTCGCACCAAATACAGTTTAAAATCTTGTTTTCATGTGTTTTATACATAAACATCTCCATGCATGCATTCCCTCTACCTCACCGCTCCTTCCACCTCTGCTTGACTTCTGTAAGCATTTTTCCCAAACACACGCAGGGTTTTATAACATATTTTGTGGTTTTTTTCAGGTTATGTGGTGGATTTAGGGCTGAAAGCCCTCCTACAGTCCATAAAAGGACAGAGCCAGAAAGTGACAACCTTCACGATCCAATCAGAGGCAAAATCACGAAAAAAGGGGAGTTACTAGGGTTTATTTTCACGGTTTGACCAGTGCTCTGTGAGCGTTGGTTATATTATGAAACCCTCCCGCTTCGATGAAAACCTCATGGCCACAACAAAGGGATAGTCAAAAAACAAATAAAGTTAAAAGGGTTAATACATAAGATTGAAGGATTAAAGGTTTAAACCTACAGTTTTAATGTTAAAAACATAGTTTAAAGGTGAATGCATCTAGCAGAAAAGGTTTAAGGGCTCCAAAGATAATTATAAAGGCCCAAAAGAAATATCAAGGCCTAATCAGGGTTTAAAAGTGATAAATTATGACAGATCAGCAAGAGGAAGGCTTTAAATGCCAAATCATCAAAGCAATTACTCCTCCAAAGATTAGAAATGCCACCTACAGTTTTATTTTCCTCAAAAGAATACAAATTAAATGCACAGTCAGGGATATTTGCCAAAGACAGCTCAGAATTAATTGCCAGCCTACCAAAGGCCTCCAAAGTCAACAAAAGTGACTAAAGTAGATAAAATTTAATGTAAAATTGATTAAAACAAACTTAAAACATCTGAAAACTTCTCCATTTGGCCTCCCAAAGGCTGAGAAGCATTTACTCTCCGTTAATTAAACAAATAGACCTCCTTCTTACTCCATCTCCTCAAAATACCTATAAATATCATATGAGGAATTCATTATTATTGTTGGTTGAATACTTATCAAGTGTAAATAGCTATTGAGACTGCTGAAGCTCTGTTTTGTAATTGAAGAAAGATAGGCTGATAAGAGAGTTTTGAAGTTGTAAAAGACCCACTGGACTTCAAGATTGTAACTGGTTTGAACATCAAATACACAAGTTGATTCATGAGATCCTAGTTTATGTTAATGGTGATGTGTTTCTTAATGTAATTGTCATTTTTCTCATGTTTTCCATACTAACCACTTTCTCTGATAAAGAACAGCAAATATAGATTAGGTTTTACTGTTAAGTACCCTAAATCTCACTAGTAAATCTTTATCTTTATGTTTTCTGATAATTGTGTATTTGCGGATAAGTCAATAGAGTGTAATCAGTCCAGGAATGTTGGTGAGTCCTTGCCTGGCTGAGTAAAACTTGAAATTTTGTCCTTGAATGTTCTTCAAAAGTCTGCTAAGTAAATTTTAACTATGGAAGTCTATGGTTAGCCTTGTCCTCTAGTTTATCTTCAACAGTTGCTTTGAAAAGTTCCCTTAAGAGAATGTCAAAAGCATGCTAGTTTAAAAGTACTTACCTGATCTTAGGCTACTTTTTATGTTCATCTTAACTATTTTCCTTTGAGAATCTGTGTTGGAAGGATAAGTCGTTATTGCAGAAAAGACAGACCTCCCAAGTGTCCTATGGACAACTAGCAACAAATAGAAAATTAAATCTATCTTTCTCTAGATATATCACGATTCATAATTAAATGCTATAAAGGCTTAACGATCTTACCTTTGATCCAACGCTTGTTTGTAGTAGTAGTCCTTCAGTCGCCTGAAATATTTGCCTTCGAAGATTTGCAATCACAAACAAACAAACATCAAATAGCACCTGCATAGCATATATTCATAAATCATATCTATTATGGTGATCAAGGAACCCATAAAATAAACCAATCAATTGACAACTTATTGAGAAAAACGAACTTATTTGTATTAATTTTGAATAGTAAGAAAAACCTTACAACTGTGTCTGCCTTGATGTTGTACAGGTCTTCCTGGGGTCTGGAACAAGCATTTCCTTTACTCTGACCAGCCTTGTATTCTTCCAACCGAGATACATATAGGTATCTAATATTTCCCACATGAAATCTCAGCTAAAAGGGTCTAAGTTTCAATAGCACTTCACCTCCAATAATACTAAATCTTGAACTCCCTTTGAGGCTACCCTATGCCTCTTTTTATAATGAAAGAGAGGAGGTTATAGCTCCAAACAAGAAGGGATAGAATCCACCTTCAAAGGGATTAGGTCCTTACATCAAGGGGTTAGCTCCTTAAAGAATGGGATACATGAACCTGAAAAGATTGGACTTCCCACTGCAAGATTATTTCTAGAAGCTTCTAAAAATGACTCAAACTAAGCTTTAACATTTTACTTGCACCTTTTTTACCTTTTATAGGGCTCCACATTTTAATGAAGAAAAGGTGCGATACTTACCGCAATTTTCCTTTACAAAAGGTGCGGTACCACAGGTAAAGCTAAGAGAAATTGAGGTACAACTGTTTTAAGGAATTTTATGAGCTTTTCTCTTATTTTCAAGGCTTGATATTAGGAACTGATGTGTTTAGACTTGCAAGGGAGAAATGTATGAGGGATAATGAGCTCATACAGACAACAAAAGGTCAAGGTGACAATTTTCAGTGTAACAGATTGCCCCCTAAAGTGCGAATTCTTTAATAGATGAAGAGTGAAGTACTTTATCATTTCAAGGATCAGCCCGTGGACACCCCAGTCGAAATCCTGTAAAAACATTCAATGCAATATATATATATATATCATCATCATCATCATTGAGGTAGGCATTCCCATACTCAGATAAAAAAACTAACTAAACTTGTTCTGATACATAAATGATTTTAATATTACATCAATAGTGTAGACACAGCATGGACGTAGCCATCTGTAATGAATAGTCTACTGCATAATGAATAATAAAACTCCTCATAGCTTGGATGGTGGAAACTAGATCTAAGGTCTTGATTTCTGCTTCTTGAACTAGTACGATTCTATCCATGCGATTAAATGTGTTGAAGTCGAACATGGTAGAAACCACTTGATTACCAGTCAATGATGTGAACTGTTAACAAGTGTGAGAGAAACCACCAATAATGAAAATGGATCTCAAACTACTCAATACAATCCATGAAATGTGAATAAGTGATATGAAATTGAACATTTCACGGAATCATTCGATCGAAGGTCAATGATGCAACCTGTCGTCGAAGGCAAGAAACCTACCATTAAGGCATGCAGATTTCAAGGTACTAATGGATTCTAGATCAACTTCCTTGATGATGAGTTGTTGTTGATAGAAAGTGATCCGTCATAAGAAAGCTCACGACATGAAACCATAGATCAATTTTTGAAGAAATTTTTTGCAAGGACTGACTCAGGGATGGTCAACGCGAATGGAGACAAATGTTTGTAGATGAATGATTTGTTTGATTGTCCTCTTGAACACATAACGACATAACATATGGTTTGGTGACATTTTCCCTAAGCTAATACCCAGAAACCAGTTGAAGACCTTCAATATGGTTTGATTAACTGATAGGCAAGGGATTTTCCCAACCTAGGTAGAAGTGTGACAAAAAGTGTCGTGTTCAAGAGTGGTATAATGATTTTATAAATCAAAGTGTAACAAATGAATATGTTTTCTCTCTTTTCCCCCACCATTTCTAGCAAGTACCTCTTTATTTTTTTTGACAAGCTTGAGGAGGATAACATTTGCTTGTTTATAAGCTCATCCATTAGATGAGTCCAACTTAGTTTAAAATCAAACCCTAAGAAGGAGTGGTATGTTCCTATTTGTAATCGAAAGGTTCTTTACTGTTAAATTTTAATGAGTCCAGTATAGGAGAAACTCGATGTTTTTCATTTTTAGGGAGTCAGAAGAAAAAAATTAAGAAAACTCCATGGGTGTACTTTTTCGTAATTTTAGTCTCTCAGGACCAAAAAGGATAAAATAATGTGGGAGAGAACTTTATTGACCATGATTAGTCAACGTATACTTTTTTTTGTAAATAGTCCACTTCAGTCCAGAAAAGGGGTAAACTTATACTAAAGGGACGACTGTTCATCTCCTTTAACGAGTTCGAATAGTCAAGTACTCAGAAATATTTTCATGTTTAGAGAGTCTGAAAAGGGGTTAAAAGAGAACTCAATATTTCACTTTTTCATAAGTTTTAACGAGTTCAAAAAAGGGATAAAAATGTACTTAGTAGTTTCGCTTTTTCTGTAAATTTTAACGAGTTTGAAAAAGGGATAAAAGTGTACTCAGTAGTTTCACTTTTTCTGTAAATTTTAACGAGTTTGAAAAAGTGATAAAAAATGTATTCATATGGCTGACTTTCAATTTAATTTATGAGCAGGAAAAGATGGAAATAACTCAGCTTTTTCATGTGTTTTACGAGAATGAATGATAGTAAAATAATCTCGGGATTTTCATGAGTTTAACGAGTCTCGAAAATAATAACTGAAATGGACTCGAGATAGGTTTCATTTTGACACAAGCTTGAAATAAAGAAAACTTTGCTTGAGAGAGGTTTGTTTCATTTTTACACAAGCTTGAAACAAAGGAAAAATCATGCTTGAGATGAGTTTCATTTTTATACAAGCTTGAAACATAGGAAACTTATGCTTGAAACAAGTTTTGATGCCCCCCAAGCGTAACTTGCTAGAACACATGCCCCCCAAGCTTCATTTCATTCAACTAAGTAGACTACTGTTTACTAATAGGTGGATGGAATGAAGGTTCATTTATGATATCAGATGAAAGACTCGACTTTGAATATGGGAGGATTTGTTTCATTTTTTAATGAGATTGACACAAGAAAAGAACTATGCTCATAGTGACCCATTTCATTTTTTAACGAGGTTGACACAGTAAAAGGAACTATCCTCATAAACTACTATTTCTAATCTACCTACATAACCTATTGATTCATTTTTTAATGAGGTTTACACAGGAAAAAAACTGTCCTCATGGGTTTTTTTTATTTTTTAACGAGGTGGACACAAGAAAATAACTATCCTCATGACCCACTGATTCATGTTTTAACGAGGTTTACACAGTAAAAGGAAATTTCCTCTTGGAAACATGTTTCATTTTTTAGTGAGATTGGCACAGTAACAAGAAATCTCCTCACCTACCTTGATCATGGCTTCCAACTGGAAGAAACACATGTCAAGGGACACACCCCGATCATGGCCTTCAAGAGGTCTTCATCAGATGGAAGAACAATTCTCTGGAAGGAACACATGTCAAGGGACTCAAAAGGGATAAGAACATCACATTCAAATAATCCCATAGAGTTTTCCATGTCAATTACCGGATCAAAGTCGAAGGAAGTCGAGCAAACAGTGATAGGCTCGCTTACATCGATAACTGAAAACATGGGACTGGTTGCCACATAATTAACCCGTGGCGGGGTTGATACCACTTTAGTGTGAGGAACATTCAGGGATGTCGGATTATTGGTATTTGAATCAAGACTAGGGAATGAAAGTTGGTCAACAGTCACAATGTTTCCATTGTGAGGGAAATACATCACACGAAAGAGTGTCAATAAGACAACTTTCATTGCATAGACATAGCCTCAGCCAATGAGTAAATTGAAATCCAAGGGGCCTTGTACTACCACAAGATCAATACAAACAGTTTTACCTTCCAAAGTAATAGAAAACTTAGGAAGGATCCCTAATGGTTCACTAATGGTTCTGTTAAAATCTTTCAGATTATGCTTAATAGGCACAAGCTGAGGGGAACCCAAATCTTTCCAAGAAGTTGAGGATAAAATACTAATAGAAGCACCATCATCTACATGTGTACGACACACATTCTTACAAAAAACCTGCACAATTATTTTAAAAGGGATGGAAGAAGGAAGACGAGGTTCTATCAGTCTATTCCAGTCAAAGGAAAAGACCTTGCTACTTGGAGGGGGTTTTGTAGAAACAGGTGAAATTCCCCTTGGCGCAGAAGAATCTGATGTAACAAGAAGAACCAGAGCGGTATGAAGTTCACTCTTTGTAGGAAGAGTGGGATCGACCGAATGTGAAATCGAATCGACCACTTGATCAACTAATGGATCATCAACCTGAGTGATATCAGTTTCACTCTCCAATGGAAGAGTGGGATTGACTGTACTTGGAATTAGATCAATCACTCCGTCAGTTGACGGTAGGTTGGGAGAAAGTATACGGTAACCAATTGGAAGTTCTAGCTGTGGAACAGTAAGGTTTTCCAATAATTTTGAGACTTCATCCATGTGAGGGAAAATGTGAGTTTGATGACTGCCTTTGCATAATTTACAAGGAAACCTAACTTTACCCTTTTTCCTAGGAACCTGACTATCACTAGTTGATGGATCAACAGAAAGTTGATGAGATTTTTCTGACCATACTTCCAAGACCTTAGGAATACTAGGACAATTAATAAGGAAGTGGTCATCCATACAAAGCTTGCAAGGGAATTTGGGTTTACGATGCATGTTGAAGGTTTTCTCAACATTACTAAGACTTGCAGCCATGGTTGGTTGGTTGAATTCTTTCTTATTTTGCTTCTTCTTCTTCTTCCCTCTCTTCTTCTTCTTAACCACTTCGTTACTAGCATCAAGGCTTTTACCAAGAAAAGAGGAAGAAAGGGAGGAAGAAATATTGGGAGAAGAGGGTAAAGGGTCAACAGAAGGTTGGTGATGTTGAGATGGTGAACTTTGTTGAGGTGAAGCATCCGGTTGAGGTGGAACAATTTGAGTATTTGGGGCCAACGAAGTTGAAAATAACCATATCAGTAAACCTATTGTAAATCTAGGTAATGACAATGTAGCCATATAAGGAGGACCAACATTTCCAAAGCAAGGAAAAGTACTAGGATTCTTGTTAAGAGGGGTTCCTTGGTTGGTAAATTCTGGAACAGTTGCCATTAGATTCAACTTCAGTGAATTTTATTAACAATTCAAAACCAAAATTAATAATTCACAATTCACACCTAACAATTAAAATTCACAATTCACACCTATGGTCTCTAAAAAGTAAAAACAAGCAAATCAACATGCGCTATCAAATCTAGGAGTCAAACCATACAAAAACAATAGATTCCCGCACTAAAAACACTAGTTGGTGTTGAAATCCAACATCGTAGAATTTTAATGCAGAAATGGTAGTTGGAACAGTTACCCCGACAACCTGCTTAACAAAATAGACCGGTGCAAGTTTCTCCACTATGCCATCTCAAGTGAAGAGAACCCTTCGGAGAGTCCAAGTGAGTCTAGCCGACGTCTTCTCCAGGTACAGTGGGATCTTCCCTCCACCGTCACCTTTGGAAAGAATCCTATAGTTTATGGCCACTAAGGTCACCAACAGGAACAAATATACCTGGGGGAATATTCGACAATCCGATACACACGCAAGGGCAGAGTAACAAAGCTCAATCCTCTTGAAGGCTCCTTGACATAATCCAAGGTTTACCGACAAGTGACCCCAGGCTCCTCGAAAATGGTCAATCCGAGGTTTACCGTTGTTAATACGTGTATATCTTCTATCGTTCCCAATGAGGAAGGATTTATTACCTCACTGCTTCGGATATGATCTCGTTCTTGACTCCTTTAAGAGGAGCTTCCCAGAGCATACATGCTACTATTGGAATTTCCCTACCGCAAGATCGACTACTTGTTTGTTTTATACTGTCTTGGAGAGTTAACTAAAACCTATTCCAAGACACTAGCCTAAGCTAATTTGGTGGAAAGAAACCTAAAAATGTAAAAATTACTAGATGAATTTTAATTAAGCGTTGTGTTATTTAGGTTGTTATTACTCAAAGGGTAAATGGATATGAAACCAATGGTGTTATGACCCGACCCAAAAATGAATGCAATCGAATATGATAATGTAATATTTTCAATTCAATGAATCCTAACTAAAGTAAGGAGAGAGTTCCCATTCACTTCCAACAATGAAAAAATTGATCAATAAGAGAAAATATAACAAATTCTCTAATGCATTAATTTCATCAAGAAAAACTAATGCTAATCAATTCTATATTTTTTTTTATTTTTGTGTTTTTAAAACAAGAATAAAAAAATGTAAATTCAAATTAAAGAAACTGATCTAAATCTACGATTGATTTTTCAGAATGTAAACTATGCAATTGTAATCTATGCACAATTCACTTGAAAAGTATGCAACTGTAATCTATGCACATTTTTCATTCATATTCTGAAAATGAGAATTCTAATTATGAAAATGTGATCTATGCAAAATAATTCTCAAACACAAGATGATTCTAATGTAATATAAGAACCAATCAACTGTAAGTAAAGAAAATCGAGTCATAGTTCCAAAGATCAAAAAATAAAAACACTCAAAGGCGATTAACACTCAGACACAATTTAGCGTGCCCCCCCCCCCCCCGCGGCGAATAAGGGGGAATTTTTTTTTTGCAAAAACAAAAGAAAAATGATGCAAAATTGTGAAAATACTGAGACAAATCTCCAAGTAATGACCAAAGGAAATAAAATTAAGAATTTCTCAAAAAAAGAGACTCAAAACACCCAATCAACTTAATGAAGATTGATGAGATGAAAAATTGTTGAAAGTAACTCATAAACAAGGATTTTTGACAGAAAAATATAGATCTAGGTAGATGCTAAGAATCATAAATTAAATCTACAAAGCCTTAAAAAAAAAAAAAATTCTAGAATTTTCTCAGGGTCCGTAGGCTCCAGAGTAAACAAGTGCGGTACTGCACTGGTTACACATGGAAGTTGCGAATATGACCACACTGTGCATGAATGCAAAGTGCGGAGATCAGAAAAATTGAAGAAAAACAAAAAAAATTTCAACACTTTTCAAAGTAAATAAAAACTAAACTACCCAAGCCAGTATACATCAATCAAAAACCCAAAAAAAATCATTTCTCAAGTCAAAACAAAAGGAAAACCAAAAAATCAAAATCCTTCCCTAGTGGAGTCACCAATTTGTTGGACGGATAAGTCGTTCTTGCAGACAAGGAAGACCTCCCAAGTGTCCTACGAACAGCTAGCAAAAAATAGACAATTAAATCTATCTTTCTCTAGATATATCACGATTCATAATTAAATGCTATAAAGTCTTAACGATCCTACCTTTAATCCAACGCTTTTTTGTAGTAGTAGTCCTTTAGTCGCCCGAAAGAGTTTCCTTCAAAGATCTGAAATCAAAAACAAAAAACATCAAATAGAACTTGCATAGCATATATTCATAAATCATATCTATTATGGTGATCTAGGAATCCATAAAATAAACCAATCAATTGACAGCTTATTGAGAAAAACAGAGTTATTTGTATTAACTTTGAATAGTAAGAAAAACCTTACAACCATGTCCGCCTTGATGTTGTACAGGTCTTCTTGGGGTCCGGAACAGACATTTCCTTTACTCTGACTAGCCTTGTATTCTTCCAACCGAGATACATAAAGGTATGCAATATTTCCCACTTGAAATATCAGCTAAAAGGGTCTAAGTTTCAACAGCACTTCACCTCCAATAATACTAAAGCTTGAACTCCCTTTGAGGCTACCTTATGCCTCTTTTTATAATGAAAGAGAGGAGGTTACAGCTCCAAACAAGAAGGGATAGAATCCACCTTCAAAGGGATTATCTCCTTACATCAAGGGGTTAGTTCCTTAATGGATGTGTTAAACACCATGTTAAACACACACATGGTGTATGAGGAAGATGAACACACACACACAAGAGACTCAACACACAATGAAAGATAAGCGCGAGGCTTTCTTATTTTCCACTATACAAAGATGTACATTTATAGTACAATGGTGTGACTCTTGGTTTCATTTTCCAAGGTCACTTGGCCTCCATTATGACTTTTCGCATTCCACACCTACCCATGTAGGATTAGGTGTTCCAACATCCCCCCTTAATCCGAAGGGGTATGTGTGAGTCCAAGAAGAGAGTTGTAATACAAATCTGTAAAGTATACATGGCAGCACTTGGGCTGAATAAAATCTCTGAAATGTTGGAAAAAAGAGGTGGTTTAAGGATGACCACCAACATTCGAACACAAAACTTGTTGCAATTCCTGGAATTCTTCCAAAACTGGCAAGAAGCTAAAAGCTTCTGCTAGAGGAATTGTCCCTCATAAAAAAGGGAGACCTTTAACCTAAAAGAAGGGAGGTCTACTACCTGTGACGGTTTTAGGATTACCAACAACTCTGGAATGCTTGAAGAATTTCTTGGAACTCAACCAAAGATGGCAAGAAGCTGAAGGCTTCTACTAGAGGAAGTGTTCCTCATATATGAAAGGGAGACCTTCAACCTAAAAGAAGGGATTTCTACTACCTGTGATGGTTTTAGGTTATCCACCAACCAAAAATGATGGTTTAAGGTTGTCCACCAACCTAAGGCATGCTCATGGGCATCCGTGTCTCTGGCTACATCTCTGAATCTGGAATGACGAATTGTGGCTCAGGCTCGCTTGAAATGTTGTGTCTCTAGCTACAACTCTGAACATGGAATGAGAGATTGTGGCTCTGGCTCGCTTGATCTGACGTTGAAGCTTGTACATGACCACCATTTTCCCCCCTGTCAGGGACAAGGTGAGATGATGGAAAAAATTCAACTGCAAGTTTACTCAATATTCTTGAACATGTTCTGACATGCGACTTAAACATCTTCTTGGCTGCTGATGCCCATTGCCAAGAAGTGATCCATCCAAGATGAATCTTGGTTCTTGCAGGAGGCTTGTTTCTGAAGCATCTGTCTAAAGAATGAGTGTGCTGACCACAGTGCTTGCATGGATGAAGATCAAAAAAGTGATCTTTCATATGGCCAACTCGATCACAGTGTTGGAATTTCACAATCTGTTGTTGTTGTTGTTGTGGAGCAGGATCTGGAACAACTGCAGGTGAACTGTCATACATGAATCTAGCACTCTGAAATTTGATGGGCTTTTTGTAGTCTGGAATATGAAAGGACACATCCTTGTCATATCCAAGACTAGTTCGGTGCTTGTTGTGGACAAGCTCTTCCCAAGGTCTGATGATGGGCTTGAGAAGTGCAGGTTGAGCTGCTGCATCTGCATGTACATCTGCTCTAGTAAAAGGAACTGAATGTGAATCATCTGTAATTTTATCTTCTTTCTTTTGATGAGAGTCCTTCACAATCTTCTGAACAGAAACAGGTTCAGAATGGTGACTCTTTTGCTGAAGTTCTTCTTGTTGGAGCTGAGATTCCAACTGAAAAAGCTCAATCTTCTCATGTGCATCTTGCAAACAACTTTGAATGTTACAAAGAGCATCCTTGCTCATTTTTATCATGTCATCAACATTTTAATGAATGAGGTTATTCAAGAACTCTAATGCCTCATTTATTTTAGCCATTTTCAACAATTTAGGCTCAAAAAATGAAAGGGTGTCGGCTTCAACCGAAAATGCACCCGTTTACAATGTGATGCAACTAAATTTCAATAAATACAAATTACTCAAGAGGACTTCCAACTATGGAATTCTCAAAGTACAAAATATGCTCCTCAAATGATGGAGGACAATCAACAATGACTTATATCAACAATTTTCCAACAACTCAAATACTGATTGCAACTATGAAGAAGCAATATCTACTCACAATACAATGTCAATGCAATACAATATCTCTGCAAAATATTTTGCAGCTGAAAACACTATGCAAGAAGCCTTTAAGGCAGGTGATTTTTTCTTCAAATAGCTGTTTGACACCAAAAACAACTCAACTCAACTCAACAAAAGGAGGAGATATTCACAAACTTGGATGCTTGACCTTGATGCAGAATGCAATAGAGCTTAAGAGAAACTCCACAAATCAAAAATTTTGTGTGCCCAAACTATGAATGCCACTGTTGTTCAAAATGAGACCCAATTTATCTTCAAATGCAAATTTCTTCAGAAAATCACCCTCTTATATATGCCACAAATCATAAAATGTCAAATCTTCTCTTTTCACTATGTATTTAGTCCATTCACTGATATGTCATTTCCTCTTTTTCTGTTGTTCATATCTCTTCCTTTCTCTCTCTCTGTTGTTTTTTTTTTTTTAAATTAATTAAAAATTAATTAAAAATGGGAATTAGTTAAAAAAGAGGGGAATGGGATTAATTGAAAGAGAGGGAATTTAAAAAGGGTGGGAAATTTATTGAAATGGGAGGGAGGGATTTTTATATTGGGGGGGAGGGGGCGTATACTAAAACAAATTTAAAAAAAAATTAAAATTTTAAAACGAGTGTTGTAGGTAAGGTGAGTGTTGAGAGGAGCGATAAGGGGAGGGTTCGATGTGAGGGCGTTTTGCGTAGAGTATACAAGGGTTGTGGAGTGATAAGGAGGAACGGCTTATCGAATGGGAGAGGGTCGCATTGTCAGGTGGGGAAGGGAGACCACCATGGGGAACACTTTGTGTAGGAGTGAGCCGACAGGGAGGGGCGTCGAACGCTGTGGGTAGCGCGCAGGCGTAGAGAGAGGGAGGGATCGTAGGCACAATCGTTGATGAGGCTGCGCAGGAGAGGGGAGGAGTTTGTGAGCAGGTTTAAACAGCAGAGTGCGTAGAGGGAAGAGGGAATCGTGGTTCAACAGGGTAGACGGGGTTTGGAGGGCCGGCGTAGTCGTAGAGGGAGAGATGTAAAGGGGGTTGTGTGAAGAGTTGAGTGGTGAGGCATGAGTTAGGGTGATGAGTGAGGTGCGTTTGCAGGTATTGTGAGACGAGGAGGCGCTTGCAACTATGGGTATGCGTTGAGAGTGGAGTGATAAGGGTTGGTTTGGTGTTTTCGAAGGGATGGAGTTAAGTGGGATGTAGGTTGTAGATTGTAATGTGTTGAGCGGTGGGTTGCAGAGGTAAAGGGGGGGACAAAAGGCCAAGTTGCATATTTTTATTTTTTATTTATTTTTTATTTTTATTTTTTTTTAAATATAACAGCAGAGAGAGATTCCACTTAAAACAACTGGTAAAAATTGCAGAAATGAGGGCAACAGTACAAATTTCAAGTACTAAAATGCAACAGCAGATTGCCAATAAAACCCAAAAAAATTTCCAATAGCCCAGCAGCAAGAAAATGAAGATATGATGAAATTTTCAGTAGAAAAACTCATAATTCTTTCTAGGAAAAACCCATAATTTTCCAGAAACTCATTTTAAACACTTTTCCAGCAGTTCCAAAATGATGCAGAAATTAAAATGTAGAAATTGCAGGAAGAATGAGCAGTGAGAAAACCTTCAAATGCACAATGTTGTTTTTCTCCAAACCAATTTCTGAGTGCTGCCACGGATTTTGAATGCTGCTCTTCTCCAAGATAAAATTTCTGAATGCTGCAAAAACATTACTGCAGAAACTCTGAGTGCTGCAAAAATGTCAAGAATTTTTGCAGATATGCACAGACCATAAACAAAAATGGCTCACTCAATTTAGACGAGACGACGTGCTTGGCTACGTGCCCATGTTAAACACCATGTTAAACACACACATGGTGTATGAGGAAGATGAACACACACACACAAGAGACTCAACACACAATGAAAGATAAGCGTGAGGCTTTCTTATTTTCCATTATACAAAGATGTACATTTATAGTACAATGGTGTGACTCTTGGTTTCATATTCCAAGGTCACTTGGACTCCATTATGACTTTTCGCATTCCACACGTACCCATGTAGGATTAGGTGTTCTAACAGGATGGGATACATGAACCTGAAAAGAGCAGACTTCCCACCGCAAGATTGTTTCTAGAAGCTTCTAAAAATGACTCAAACTAAGCTTTTACATTCCACTTGTTCCTTTTTTACCTTTTACAGGGCTCTGCACTTTTAATGAAGAAAAGGTGTGGTACGTACCGCAGTTTTCCTTTACAAAAGGTGTGGTACCATAGGTAAAGCTAACAGAAAGTGCAATACAATTGTTTTAAGGACTTTTATGAGCTTTTCTCTTATTTTCAAGGCTTGATATTAGGAACTGATGTTTTTATACTTGCAAGGAGAAATGTATGAGTGATAATGAGCTCATATGGACAACAAAACGTCAAGGTGACAATTTTCAGTGTAACAATATGATGAAAGAAGACTAGGTTAAAAGTCCTTATTTGATCTTAAGATATTCTTTGTTTTAAACTATTTTTCCTTGAAAATATGCTAAAATCAAGCCAAGTTAAAATTATTTACTTGATCTTAAGCTATTCTTTTTTTTTAATGTTTTCCCTTAAAGTATATTAAAATCAGGCTAGTTTAAAAGTACTTACCTGACCTTAGGTTACTTTTGTGTCTTTCCCTTAAGTGCATGTCAAAAGCAGGCTAGTTTAAAAGTACTTACCTGATCTTAGACTATCCTTTGCTTTTCTTGTGTGTTTGTTTCTTTCACAACACTTTCATGTTTCCATATCAAAAATCAATCTAAAGAATTATTTGACATAGATGACTTTTCCATGGACCACTCTTGAAACTTGTTGTGCAATTAAATCCTCTTGTGACTCCATAGCCCAATGGATTGATATTGTTTCTTACTTATCCTATCAACTGAACCATTTTGTGAACCTTCTCACACCTTTACCCCTCAAAAAGACTTCCTTCATTTTGATGATATTCATTCCAACCAAAAACAAGAAAACCCTTGTGCCTTATAACTAGCCTAATATCATATCATAAACTAAGCCTTGAAGAAATATCTTTGAAAACACTCATATAGATAGATCCCTCTCTGAATCTAGGAGGGATAGATCCTACGATTCCAAAGTGGTTTTGATGTAAGCTCTGTAGCATTTGTTCTTGCCAATCTTGCAAATTACAGAGACCCCAACAGGACTTTCGAGTGTATATCCTTCATTGACATATTCTAGCCTATGTTCCTGATGTAGCAGTGAAGGATTTCCTTATGCAAACCAATTCGAAAGGTCGAAGAGGAAAATGGATAACAGTTATGCTAGAGTATGATCTTGAGATCAAGCCTACAAAGATGATCAAAGGACAAGGATTGGCCAACTTGGTGGTTGAATCCAATTTACATCCACTTTACATCAATATTATTTCAGTTTTGTCCTAAGGAGAAGATGATGACTCACTCATTCAGGTATTAGAATTTTTTCTCTCATCTCCTTGGTATCCCAGCATAATCTATGTTCTTCAGCATCTTAATCCCTCACAAGGTATGTCTAAAATCAAGGGTAGAACATTAAAGTTAAAATATTCCAAGTACTGCATTTTATACAATGCTCTATATTGGAAAGACCCGAGAGGTGTCTTGCTAAATGTTTTGGTAAAAAGTGAATCCAAGGAGGTAATGAGTGATTTCCACAAGGGATATTGTGGAGGTAATTTGTTTTAGAAAACTACGGTGAATAAAGTGTGAAGGGTTGGTTATTATTGGCCTACTCCCTTTTCTTATTTGTATAAAACTGTGATGAGATTTCATGAATGCCAAATATTTCAAGGTAAGAGGAAGTTTCTCCCACTTCCTTTGCAGCCCATTTCCATGCAAGTGCCATTTTAGCAATGGGGCCTTGATTTTATTAGAGAAATCCACCCTACATATTCTTCCCAACATAAGTGGATCTTGACAGCTACCAACTACATCACCAAATGGATTGAAGCAATCCCAGCAAGGCAAGCTACATATTTATTCATTATTCAGTTTTTGGAAACTCGTATTTTGTCTCAATTTGGTCGTCCCAACAAAATAATTATAGATAATGCGGTTGCATTCAAGTCCAAGAAAATGGTTGAATTTTGCGAGAAATACAACATCAAATTGGATCACTCGACTGCATATTATCCTCAAGGTAATGGATTGGCCAAATATTTTGTTATCAACAAATTGATTCATGTTGGGTTGCTTCAATGGTCAACTTGGAGTAACTATTTCGAACCACTTGCAACTGGAAATTAGCCTTTCCAGTCTAAGAGGGCTCCCTCAAAAGGATAAAAGGTATTCAATGAATAAATTAAAATAAAATCGCTAACTTTGAATTGGATTGAATGTGCTTTTGTGTAGGTGAAAGATGTAAACAAATAAATACCACTGGGCTTATGGATTCAATATTAAAACTCAGTCACAAGTCAAATTATCTCATGGAATCTGAGGCAATTGTATTCTTATCAAACCACACATGAAGGAAAAAACAACAAGCTATATGTATACAGGAAGTTGGAGCATGTCACCATGAATTCCAAGTGATGCTACATAAGCAAACTAATAAAACATGACATCTATAGCAGAGTAGGTGTATACAGGAAGTTGGAGCATGTAATCATGAATTCCATGTGATTATACAACTAGAATACTGGATACCAAGTAAAAGGCTGATAGAAAAAACATACATAAGAATAAAGTGAATAACCTCAGGTCTGAAATAGGCTGCTGCAATTGTATATTAATGATCTTACAACAGTTGTAGTGTCAAGTCATAACATCCCAACCCCCTCAAACTCTTTCTTCTCCATATTTATAGAATTAGGCACCTCGATATCATGTCTATTAGCTAGGCTGGACCATCGAATACCTTAAAGGATACCTAATCTAACTAATAATTCATTACAAGGAGGAAAAGTAGAGATAATTTTGTTTTCAAGAATTATAAACCTAATAGGACTCTTTCACTCACTATCACCTTAGCTAACTATTAAAACTCCATACATAAAAAGGATTATCAAAAGAGAAGCCTTATGAGGTGCTAAAAGGCATGATTTAACAATAAAACATTATGGATGGAATTTAGCAATTGTTCCTTGGATTCTGATTATGAGTATTCATATTGATGATGTGGAAGCATGAAGAGGTGGCGTCTCCAAACCACCCTTGTGATGAGTGTTTCCATTCAAAAAACCTCTCCTATGATACTCTTTGACATTCCATATGGAAAATAACCTTGAAAAATATCTTTATCCTTCAGACATTTCCAAAAAACTTACTTTAATGCAAAAACAGAGCTTTTTAGGCACTTTCGCAACATGATTATGTAGTGAAGCAACTTAGGCCACTTGTGTTATACACTTGCTACCTCTTACTAGTGGATAGTGTTGAGTGGTCAAAAAAAATTAAATACAGGCTTTATTTCTCCTAGACCAAGTCAAAATTGGTGGTTTTGAACCAAACAAACATCTTCAGCAATTTCGCATCGAAATTTGGGCTTTAAGCTTGGGACATGCTGCAAAATTGCCTAATTTCCCAAGGACTTCAAAGAATTTGGATTTTAGGCCTAGAAAGTGTCCATGAGTGTATTTGAGGGTGAGATATGATGGAATAAGATAAAAAATATTTGTTGTTCATTGTTACCTCTTCATTTAGCAGCAGGTTCTCCATCAGTAGCCTCAATAGGTTCCTCTAAAACCTTCATTTTCAAACCCTTTTTTCTAATTCAACTTTCACCATTTCCATTTGGTCCTTCATTTCTTTGACTTGCCCCTTAAGACTCTTTCTTTCTTCCTGCAACGATAAGTTCCTTTTCCTTGTGTGTTTCATCATGATGCGCAAAGGTTGGGTTATTTTTAGTAATTTCTTAGCATTTGGAAAGGCTTCTTCAAAAAAGGTGATCTGATCAGTTCCTCCTTTTTCCATCTCATCTACCAATTTTCTATCTTTTTTGTATTTCTCCAGCTCCATCTTCATTTCAATCAAATCTTCTCTAGCCTCCCTTAGTTGTTTTTTAAGAAGTTCCACTTCAGTTTTCTCCATGACTTTTTCTTTACCTTTCCTCTGTTGGACAATTTATTCTACATCTTTGAGTTGTTCTTTCAGTAAATCTACCTCAGACTTATTTTGAACCTTCCTTTTGGATCTATTTTTCTTTCCTTTAGTAATTTCTACCTTAGTGGGAGACAAATCTATGATTTCTTCCACCAATGGTTTTTTTCCTTTATCTTTCTTATGTTGCTTGCTATCATCTTTAACAATCTCAACACTTTGTGACCTGGTGAGAGGTTTTCTAGGTTTAAACAAAAAACCTGAATCTTCAATAGAGAAATCTAACTTCTTGGAAATGATACCCTTCTTTTTCGTTTTGGATCATTTTACCTCTATTGGTTTCACTACAGGAATCTCTTCAATGTCTATTTCTTCTAAAATATCTTAAAGCCTACCCTTACCTTCAGTGGAGTCCTTTGTGCTTCTCTTAGGCTTTTTTTGTAGTTGGTTTGGACTTGATGATTGTAGAAGATTCTGTAACATGTTTTTTAGGTGTTTCCTTTTGAATGAATTTAGTCTCTATCTCCATGGGTACAACTGAAGGCTCCAAATATTCTTGGTGATCACCTTATGTCTCTGCAATGGTATCCATATTTTGTCTAGGAGTAACAGTCTTGGACTTAGGAGTTTTCTTTGGAGTTGGAGCATCTACTCATAGCCACTCATAAACAAAAAGGTTTCCCAATATCTATTCATTTTTTTCAGCTCTTCCATCACTAGCAATTTGATTAGTCCATGGTGGAAAATAAAATTTTCACTTCCTTCAGGCCTACCCTGCACTTTATCTGACATTTTTCCAAGACTTCTAAAAATATAGAAAGGGATATCCATTATTTGTTTACCTGTGAAATGAAGCATCAACTTGAAGTGATATAGGTAGATCATATGAAATCTACCCTCATAGGTAAAATACTTCTGTATCACCATTAGTAGTTTAGAATAATTTTCTTTGAGATAGCTTCTAGGAATCCCTATAGTCATGTTTATCCCTACATGCTCAAGTTTCAGAAAATCATCACAAATTTGTAAATTGGACTTAGTGGCTTTAAACCACTCTTCTCCTATCCTGGGGATTCCAGTTGCTTGGGAAATGCTATCAGGTTAAACTGGAAAATGGAGGATTACCACTTTTGTAGAAGTTCCCTTGAAATTCAGTGCAAAATCTTTTGAAGCATGTATATGATGACCCTGTATTCTTTGGAAAAACTAAATGCACCCTATTTTTGGGAAAGCCTCCATAAAACTGGGATCTTCCATGATTAATTTTTTATTCAAATGCTCCTATATAAATGTAAATCCCCCTTTATTTGTCTTCCTCTGCATAGACATCTTCCTTGTTTGCAGTGTCGGCCTCTTTTAGAAATGCACACCTTCACAGTTAAAGCTTGATGACAACAAGTTGCTTGGGGATTACAAGGCTGGTATGACAACACATAGACTCTAAATGGAGAACACAGAAAACAAGTTGTTTGAATATCATCTTACAAGTATGGAAGAATAAAGTGTGGAGAATGAAAGCTAAAAAAGGAAAGAAAACGAGAGGAAATTCATGAAATGACGGTAATTAATGAAAAAACATGCTCAAATATTTTAATGATGACCCTATGCTGACCAGCATGACCTCCAATCACTAATAATTTGACAACTCATCGATTATAGAGACTGTTGCAGAAAAATAGAAATTTGTAGCAAGTTCAGTTTAACAGGTGGCAAATTCATTGCGGATTTATTAGGTGAACTCGTAGCGAAATCTGTTAAATTTGCACTAAATATAGTATGAACTCAGGGAAACACTGATAGGTGGCCAGATTTGACAAGTTTTATTAATTTGAGTATCAAATTCGAATTTTTCCTCTTGACATGACTTAAATACACCCCATAAAAACTTAAGGTAACCTAAAAACTTACACCATATCATAAAAATTTTCATTTCATGATTTTTGTATGACCCCTAACCAATCTACTTACAAAATTGACATGCTTAAAAAACTGAAAGGTTATGGATGATAACAGTGGGTCCATTGGGGATGATGTGCCCCTGTGGTACAACAAAAAACTAGTAGTTTTAATGCCACATCTATTGGGTTGTTCTCATCATCAAAATGAAAACTTGCAACCTGCTCTAACCTATAACCTCGGCATTGAAAAACCAATATCTACTAAAAAATTGAAAGTATACATGCTGAAGATTAAAACTCAAACTGATAGAATTCTTGATCCTCAAGCTTATTTATATACAAATGATCCTACTCTACTTGCTCAACAATAAAAGTTGAATCAAGTGATATCACACTTCCAATGAAGCCAATCAAGAAGTTGGGTACTTTATTGGAACATGCATTCCACTTCTCTGATCACAAAGCCATTCCTGACATATGATAACTTGTTCCACCATATGAACTTGTCTACATAACTAAAGATCATTATGAAATTCATTTCTATAGAATAATCCAGCAGAGCTATGAAAGGATATTTGAGAGAATGCAGAAATAATTCTTGTTGATCAACAAGAAAATATGAGTAAGTATGATCCTTTGATGTTGTTCCTTGTTCAAAATTTTCATTATAACTCTTGTGACCATTCTCAAATAAAAAAGAAGCAATCTGTTCATCATTATTTTCATTTGTGAGGAAGAAATACTTAGAATATTCATTGACACTTTAAAAAATAACTACCTCAGCATGTACCACAGGAACTTCTAAAGGTGACTCTTCATATGATTCAACAAGCATACCCATCTGATTGTCTAAAATGTTTTTTTCAAAATTTTCTTCATTTGCTATAAGCTGATGCAAGGAATGACATGAAGAATAAATTTCTTCCTTCACCTAAGGATTACAGAAATTATCTTCCATTATTTCCTCCTATTGTTTGAAATGATTCTCATATTCCTGATGATCAAAAGACTAACAAATTTGCTGCAAATGTTCATCAAAATCAGAGGATGTAACATGATTGTCATAAATAAACTCCTGCTGGGTTTCATTTTCATCCAAGAGAGAGGCTACCCTTTATTCTTGGTAATGAAAGGTATTGTCATGAAGGGCCTCTAAAATTTCCTCATCCATGAACTCATCATCTTCATAACAATTCTCCAAGTATTCAAAAAAACTCACAAAATTTTTACAGTGGTCTTTGACCAGAAATAAGGAAGAATGAAATTTTGTATACATCTCATAAAATGCAACATGGAAATCAACAAGAGAATGTAAGGAACCATTTGGCAGGCTTTCGTACCAAGACCATGATTTTCCCTCGAAAGTGTGTAAAAATTTGATAATAGCTGAATTATTCACCGATATTATCCTGATTACACACTATTTAAGCTTCATTCATAATACATAACCTCTTCTACAATTGATCATCAATATGTGGAAATAGAAACAGTCGCATGCGCCCATAAACAAATAATCAAGCACACATAGAACACAGTATGTAATGGGGAAAGAAATAGCTAAAAACCCCCAACTATCTATATAGTATAATGATAGAGAACATGTAACAATACATAGCACAATACTCCTCACAAGTATTCATTACTATCGCCAAAAAGTTACACACAAACTAACTGAGATTTGAACAAGTCATGGGTTCAAATCTTCTCCACAACTTTGCCTGCCTCTACTGCGCAATCCAAGTTGATTAATGATGAGATCCAAGTTCGAATCCCACTAGCTCCAACTACGCAATCCTCATTGGCAATCTCCATCAATGTGTGTGCAAATCTCATGCACAATCATGGTCACAACTGATAGTCACACCCACCCTTTCACCCACCTCTAACACTGGTCTCCACTGAACTGTCCATGCATTGCAGTTAACTGATGTGTTCTTTAGTTGATTTATGAGTTAATAATTATTGAATTAACTAATAATTAATTCACACCACTCATCACTAGTGTATTTGTCAGTTAGTCTAAATACAACTAGTTCAACTAAGTTAAATAGAACACAACTCCACCAACTGTCTCATTAACTCCACCAAACTCTGCCACATGAGTTCTAACTGAAGTCAACCATGAAATAGCTCAACTAACCCTTAGGAAAAGCATATTTCCTTCTGTCAGCTGCATGTGCCACATCCAAGCATCAAAATGAAGTGCTCCAAGAGGATAAGATAATGTTTATAGTCTAAATATTAGTAAGGGTTAATAATATTTTACTGTTCTATTTTTAGCCCAGCAGTCTAAAAATAGAAACCGCCCATTGTCTAAAAATAGAGGTCCATATATTTTTACCAACTCGACCAATCATCCATAAATAGCATCCTGCAACTCATATACCATGATCCATATGTCTAAAAATAGACATAGTCTAAAAATAGACTTTGCGCCAAAAATAGCCTGCGGGCCCACTTAGTGAAGGCGACTTCATTTCACTAAGATCCATCATCTTGTTGCATTTTCAACACTCCCTCTCAACAAGATATGGATTATCTGCAACCCCTATCCTGCCTCTGTGGTATTTGAATTTTCTCCTGGTGAGCGCCTTCGTCAAGATATCAGCATCCTGATCCTCCGTGGGAATGTATGAAAGTAACATGATTCTCTGCTGCACACAATCTCTGATATGATGGTACCTGATGTCGATGTGTTTGGATCTATCATGAAATACTGGATTAGATGAGAGTTTAATGCAACTCTGGTTATCACAATAAATCACAGTAGGCTCCAAGTGTGACCCGAACAACCCGACCAGGATCTTCCTCATCCATATGGCCTCGCATGCAGCCAAGCTTGTTGCCATATACTCAGCCTCTGCTGAACTGAGTGCCACGGATCTCTCCTTCCTGCTGTACCAAGAAACTACTGTCGACCTGATACTGAAGATCCCTCCAGATGTGCTCTTTATGTCCATTGGGCTCCCTGCCCAATCTGCATCCGTGAAGCCACATAGCTTCACCTCATCCTCCTGTCTGTACCACAAGCCATATCCCGATGTGCCTCTAAGATAACACAATACATGCTTGCCTGCCTTCCAGAAGAGCTTGGTAGGCTTAACCATAGCTTGCGAAAGCTGGTTAACAGCATAGCATATATCGGGTCGTGTATTGACCAGATACATAAGCGACCCCACCAGCTGTCGATAAACAGTGGCATCCACTACCTCCGCTGAAGTAGCATCCTCCTTCCTCCAACCTCCAGGAAGAGGAGTATCAACAGGCTTGCAGCCATGCATGTTGAACTTCTCCAGTATCTTCCGGGCATACTTACCCTGAGAAACAAACAGTCCATCACTGCGCTGCCAAATTTCCAATCCCAGGAAATAATGAAGGAGGCCCAAGTCCTTCATCTCAAACTCTCTAGCAAGATCCTCCTTGCATGAAAGTATCAACAGCTCATCACCTGTCAAAATCAGATCATCTACATACAGTACAATGATCAACAACTTCCCCTCCACAAAAATCTGGTACAGGTTAGGATCCGCCTCACTCTTGGAGAATCCAAGTCCGGTGAAATAACTGTCTATCCGTGTGTACCAAGCACGAGGTGCTTGTTTCAACCCGTACTATGCTCTCTTGAGTCTGCACACATGCGACTCACTGCTGAAGATCTCTAAACCTTCGAGCTGCTCTATGTACACCTCCTCCTCAATGACTTCGTTGAGGAACGCAGTCTTCACATCCATCTGATGGATGTGCCACCCCATCTGCGCTGAGAGAGCTAGGATCGTCCGTATGGAAGAGTACCTTGCGACAGGTGCAAAGGTCTCCTCATAATCGATCCCCTCTATATGTGAGAAGCCTCGGGCAACAAATCTTGCCTTGTACTTCTCCACACTCCCGTCAGCCGCCTGCTTCACTTTGTAGATCCATCGCGAACCCACCAGTGATTTCCCCTCCGGTCTTGGGACAATCTCCCATGCACTATTTCTGACAATCGAATCATACTCTTCCACCATGGAATCTACCCATGCGGGGTCCTCCACAGCTTCCTCGAAAGAGGATGGCTCTGTCACGACACATTTTCTCACAAGAGCCATGTATCCAGTGTACCGATCCGGTGACTGTCTCTATCTGCGCTGTGCTGTAGGTGGTCCTACAATCTTCTCTGCATCTTGAGCCAGTCGCTCAGCTTTTGTAGTGCGCTTGCGCCCTCTGATGGTTGGCGCTGCATGAGTGGTCTCTTCCACTCCATGAACTTCCTCTTGTGGCTGATCCACATCCTGAAGCTCATCCTTAGGAACTAATAGCTCCTCATCTACATGCAAGTGTGGCTCCCTCTCAAGCGAACACTTCATGGCTTTCTCCTCTTGAAATTTGATATCCCGTCGCACAACAGTCTTGCGACTGTCTGGAAAATACACACGATAGTTGTGGGGTGTATCAGTGTACCCCACAAATATCTCAACCTCTGCGGTTGGATCTGACTTCTTCACAGCATCCTTCGTCACATACATGTAGAACGGTGAACCAAAAATCCTCAAATGGGAAATATCGAGTTTTCTTACCGAAACGCCTCCTCCGGTGTACTCATACCAAGTATCTTGTAAGGAAAACGGTTCTGCATATCTTTTAACGATGTGCATGCCTGCGCCCACAAGTGAATGGGTGGGCCACCGATCATGCAACATCGCGTGCGACACCCATGATCGTTACGATTTCTTCCACTCGGCAACCCCGATACCAACGTGGGTTATGAGGGGTCGTGGTTTCTCTCGAGAATCCCTTAATGACGCAAAATTCCTTGAATTCAGCAGAGATTAATTCACCACCATTGTCGCTCCTAAGAGCCTTCACATGCTTCCCCGATTCCTTCTCAACCAGCGCCTTGAACTCACAGAAATTTGAGTATGTCTCGCTCTTCTTCTGCATGAAGAAGATCCAGCACTTCCGATAATAATCATCAACAAAGACCACATAGTACTTGTGCTTTGCTGTCGAAGCTACTGAGAAAGGTCCACACACGTATGTGTGAATTCTCTCAAGGATTGTCGTGGCGCGACTATCCTTCTCATGAAAGGTGGCTTTCACAAATTTTCCCAAGGTACACCCCTTGCACTGATCTGACTGCACAAGAGTGCCCTTAGGAAGCCCAGTAGAAATTTGCTGCAGTATCTTCAAAGCTCCATGGTGAAGGTGGCCCAATCTCCGGTGCCACAGCTCGCCATCATCCCAGCTCACCACTCCTTCCACCTTGCATGCCATTGTTGCGCAGCCATCCACTTGCAACTGATAAAGGTTCTTGACTCGAACCCCTATCTTCCAGGTTTCTCCAATTGTCTTACTGCGCAGGAAAGCTTTTCCCTCGCTGAAGACAACATCATACCCCTTGTCTCCTAACATCGCCACAAAGATCAGATTCTTCTTCAATCCTAGAACATGCATCACTTCCTTCAATACGAAGGGTTTACCAGACTCCCTCTCAAAGGAAATGGTACCAATACCAGTCACACTGTATCTACCATCATCGCCCATCTCGATGTGCACTCCAAGATATTTCTCATCCAAATCTGTAAACAAATCTCATTCTCCTGTCATGTGAAAAGACACACCACTATCCAAAAACCATACTGATCCCGCCACACTTGAGACCAAGCATGTGATCGGTGAAAAATCCAGCTCAAAATGCAAGGCTAAGGCCTCTCCAACTGCAGATCCAGCAGCCTACTTATTTTTATTCTTCTGCGGACAATTTGTGGCATAATGTCTGTGTTGGTGACAGTGAAAGCACTTCACCTTGGACATGTCATGCTTCTTGCCTTTTGCACCAGAATGAGAAGCTTTCTTGCTCTTCCCCTTCTTTGCTTTGGCAGCCAAAGCACAATTTTCTTCATTAGATGCCTTTGATGAAGATCCGTCCCTGGTACTCCGCCTTATCTCCTCTTGCACAAGATCCGACCAAAGTCGCTCCCATCCTGGCAATTTCTCCCGACCATTGACAGAATCCTGATAGGCATGCCAACTCTTCGGAAGACCAGGGAGAGCCAAGCTCACCAATTCCTCATCATCTACAGTCACCCCCACACTTCCCAGCTCATCCCTGCATTGGATGAACTTCGTGAGGTACTTGGGCATATTGTCGCCTTTCTCCATCTTTATGTGTCTGAGTTTATCCTTGAGCGCCAACTTCCTCTGGTCACTCTTGCTTTGGAATAAATCTATCAACGCTTTCCACATCAAGTATGGAGAAGCTTTTCCATGCATGCTGGATACAATGTGATCCTTCACGCCCTCCAACAGAATCCTTCGACATTTCGCCATCTTCTTTTGTCAAGCCTCAACTTGAGTAGCATCAGTAGGATTTTGGATCTCAGCTTCTATGAACTCCTTCAACCGGTTATCATCTAATACCGCCTCCATTCTGTCCTTCCATGCAACATAATTTGAACTGCCCTCAAGGGAATACTCCAGTCGCAATCCGTTGAAAGACATTTCAACTCTAGCACCAAGAAAACTGCTGCAAATTTCGAATTCCAAATTCTGCTACAAATTCGAATTCCAAGCTCAAAACTCAGCTGCTTCTGGATCTGTGAGAACAAATTATTTATAGCACAGAGATCGACTGTAAGGGAATTTTCTAGATATATCACCTTTCAGAGAAAGGATGGATCCAGAGGCTACCTGGCCCGTTACAGACTCTGTCTACCGAAATAATTGTAATCACTGTAATAGATCCGATGATCAATTCTGCTCCGATACCATGTAGAAATTTTAATAATAGCTGAATTATTCACCGAGATTATGCTAATTACACCCTATTTAAGCTTCATGCATAATACATAACCTCTTCTACAATTTATCATCAATATGCGGAAATAGAAACAGTCGCATGCGCCCATAAAGAAATAATCAAGCACACATAGAACACAGTATGTAATGGGGAAAGAAATAGCTGAAAACCCCCAACTAAATGTATAGTATAATGATAGAGAACATGTAACAATACATAGCACAATACTCCTCACAAGTACTCAGTACTATCTCCAAAAAGTTA
Organism: Pinus albicaulis; assembly: GCA_034641835.2. Lineage (NCBI taxonomy): Eukaryota > Viridiplantae > Streptophyta > Pinopsida > Pinales > Pinaceae > Pinus > Pinus albicaulis. The sequence continues at coordinate 72,671 of JAXQQM020070015.1, read as the reverse complement.
CACACAAACTAACTGAGATTTGAACAAGTCATGGGTTCAAATCTTCTCCACAAGTCTGCCTGCCTCTACTGCGCAATCCAAGTTGATTAATGATGAGATCCAAGTCCGAATCCCACTAGCTCCAACTGCGCAATCCTCATTGGAAATCTCCATCAATGTGTGTGCAAATCTCATGCACAATCATGGTCACAACTGATAGTCACACCCGCCCTTTCACCCAACCTCTAACACTGGTCTCCACTGAACTGTCCATGCATTGCAGTTAACTAATGTGTTCTTTAGTTGATTTATGAGTTAATAATTAGTGAATTAATTAATAATTAATTCACACCACTCATCACTAGTGTATTTTTCAGTTAGACTAAATACAACTAGTTCAACTAAGTTAAACGGAACACAACTCCACCAACTGTCTCATCAACTCCACCAAACTCTGCCACATGAGTTCTAACTGAAGTCAACCATGCAATAGCTCAACTAACCCTTAGGAAAAGTGTATTTCCTTCTGTCAGTTGCATGTGCCACATCCAAGCATCAAATTGAAGTGCTCCAAGAGGATAAGATAATGTTTATAGTCTAAATATTATTAAGGGTTAATAATATTTGACTGTTCTATTTTTAGCTCGACAGTCTAAAAATAGAAACCGCCCAATGTCTAAAAATAGAGGTCCATCTGTTTTTACCAACTCGACCAATCATCCATAAATAGCATCCTGCAACTCATAGACCATGATCCATATGTCTAAAAATAGACTTTGCGCCAAAAATAGCCTGCGGGCCCACTTAGTGAAGGCGACTTCATTTCACTAAGCTCCATCATCTTGTTGCATTTTCAACAAAGTGACCATAAACATCTCCATGAGACAATCCTTAGGAAATTTAACCTTAAGTCTGCATACATGCATATGGAATCCAACCAAGTGAAGAGTAGCATTGTCTTTCTTTTCATCTTTAAATATGGGAAGATCATTTAACCAATTGACTTTTGGCATAGGATTTGGAAAAACAAGGATGTGAGACTGATTGATAGGGGCATACCTAGCATTATTTCTTCCAATGGAACTCATCTTTGAACTTCATCAAGCTATTGACCTTCAAGCAGTAGAGTCACCTTCCAATTGATTATTTGATGTGTGGAGTCTCCAGAGCAGAAATATAGCCAATATGTACCTAAGTGTCTTCTACTCTTAGACCTTAGAACTGAAACTTTGTCATTATTCCTAGGGAAAATTTACACCTTCATTCCTCGGCAACAACGCCAAAATTTTATCACTAATTTGATACAGATGAGTTGCTTCAATCGTCAACTTGGAGTAATTATTTCAAACCACTTGTAACTAGAAATTAGCCTTTCTAGTCTGAGAGGGCTCTCTTAGAAGGATAAAAGGTGTTAAATGAATAAATTGAAAGAATATAGCTAACTATGAATTGGATTGAATTTGTTTTTGTGTAGATCAAAGATGTAAAAAAATAACTACCATTGGGCTTATGGAGTCAATATGAAAACTGAGTTACATATCAGCTTATCTCATGGAAGCTGAGGCAATTGTATTCTTATCAAACCACACATGAAGGAAAAAACATCAAGCTATATGTATATAGGAAGTTGGAGCATGTCACCATGAATTTGAAGTTATTATACATAATAAAACTAATAAAACATGACATTTACAGCAGACTAGGTGTATACAACAAGTTGGAGCATGTAATCATGAATTCCAAGTGATTATACAACTAGAATACTAGAGACCAAGTAAAAGGTTGATAGAAAAAACATACATAAGAATACAGAGAAGAATCTCAGGTCTGAAATAAGTTGTTGCAACTGTATATTACTAATATTACAACAGTAGTAGTGTCAATTCATAATCTCCCAACCCCCTCAAACTCTTTCTTCTCTTCTTCTCTTAACTCGCAGTTACCATTATTAGCTTCCTTAAACTTTCTCGATCTAACCAAGTTAACAAACGACCCTATTGCACACAATCCAATATGCCCACCCTTGCCCACTAAGCTCCCTTCATACATTCCAAAGTTCGAAGGGAAGTAAGCGGAAGACCCTGGAAAACATATTGTGACTTTCCACCTGTGGTGTTCATCGAACAACATCATTGATGATACTATTCGACTGAGACTGTTTCAGCACACCCTAACAAAACTAGTTGTGAAATGGTATGTGGGGCAACCATCTGCTACACTGTAATATTCTCGATTGGGAAAACTCAGCAATACATGCTAAAATAACGCATTTTTTAGAAATATATGCAATTAAAGTTAAAAGCAACTCATGTTTCCCTTAGATCTGATATTATGGTAACTATATCTTAAAGGAATTCAGAAACAAATCACTATTTCATAGTTAAAGAAGCCTCCCATGCCATAAATAGCCGAAAATCATGCAAAAATAGAGACTGCAACCATGTATGAAAGCTGGAATACCATGAAAACGTTATTTTATTACCTCTAAAACAATATTAGGTTTTACATCAGATCTAGAGCAATTATGTGGAAAAAAATTTAGATCTATAGCATATCCATGCACTATACAAGCTCTTTTATCAATCCCCCTTAGGGTTTTCAGCAATTCACCAAGAACAAAGTGTAGATCTGAGTTCTAAGACTGCATATATATGGAAATATTCATATCTGGAAAGTGGATCTGATATGATATAAAAAATAAATTGATCTCCTCCAACATATCTCCAAAGTGAAGGGTAGATCCCCAACACTCAGAAAATCAGCTCTCCAAATGGTGCATTGAATCACCCTGCAGCAACTCCTTCAGAAATAACGCATATCTAGACTTCTTATGCACTGTAGTGGATAGAATAATGTTGGCTTGCAGCTAAGATATGAAAATATAGCTCAAAACCTTCAATACTATCCTCCCAATGGATTAGAAGACACCTCCACTGAAAAGAAGCACTGAAATGGCCTAGATTTGAAGAACTAGCCTCCACTTGCTGTAGCTTATTGAAACATGCAAACCCTCAATGGGATCTACGCTGTCAAAGGAAGATGAGCTTGGCCTCAAGACATATAGTGGAAAATATGGTGCAAGGCTCGTCTAAGAGCTACTCAATGGAAGAGAAGGAATTCCTAAACAGGAAGACCTTGTGCTAAACAACGCTCTATCTCAGCTAAACAACCAGAGGAAGAAAATATGTCTAAACAGACCATATAATCATAAAATCATCATCATAAGCTTACCCCATATGGCTACCATCCTCCTCCTTATAAAAAAATTTGGCCTTCTCACCTTGGGTCCCACTCATTAGGTTTTCCATCTTCATGCAATGAATATCCCTCCAAAATTACGTTGTCTCCATTAGTCTTACTCATCTTTTTACAGCACTGTTTGATTTAGTAAATCTTGACTGGATCAAACTTGAATGGATCTCCATGCAAATTCTTCTTCCACACTCAATGTGGCTTTATTATATCTATCTAAATATATCTATATTCCCACTGAGTTATCTTCATTAATGTTCCACATCCTCCATTTTAGCTTAGTTGACTTGGTCAAAATTGACTTTGTCTACATGCATTAAGCCTTGTTCATACATGAAGGTGTTTTTATCTAGCTGTGAATATGATCCTTTCCCCATTAAGGGGGTTTTTATTGCTACTATAAATATTTATGGGTCTCCTTACCCATTTATTCATCTAACTATGTGTTTAGAGAAAAATTAATATTCCAATTAGCTGCATGTTAATTTTGGAATATTATAGTCCTCCCCTCCCAAATTTTGCTTGTCCTCAAGCAACTGCAAGGATAGAACTAAAGAGCCTCCCCTCTTCCCCTTGTAGCATCATCAAGTGATAACTTCCTCCAAAGAACAAGATGATTTCTCAACAATATGTCCTCAAGTTGTTCCTCCCATGTGTAAAAGTATGCCTTTGGTGAAAATTCCAAATGGCTCTCAACATGAAAAAGTGGCACATACATGGAAAAAACAATATGTGGTCTAGAGGCCTTCTTAAGACATGGAATTAGAAATATATTGGGAATCATCATCCCCATGTGAAGCCTCCATCCCCAAGCTATCATCCATAAAAAGTGAGTCACCCTCCAACATGGCAACTCATGAAACATCTCGTCCACCTTAGGCTCCTACAAAGAAGGTGGGCTGCATGGCTGAATATGTGGGACTAAAATTTCCATCCCATGATGCTTTTCTCTCCACTTATGATATGTATGGGGCTACTTCTGATCTTGGGCTAAAATATCACAGCCTCCAAGAATGATCCAAGTCACCCCATCAATAAAAAAATCCATGAAGTGCCTCTACCAAGAACTCAAGTTCTCCAAATGGCTCCTCCCACATGAAGACAAGAGGTGTAGTGTAGCAATCATGGTTTCCCCACTTTTTCTCCTAAAACATGAAACATATGAAGTATGGAGAATCATACTCTCAATGGGCACCTCCAGCTCTTGTGCCACTCTCCTAACAAGGCTTCCCATAAACATAATAACATCGTCAATATATGGAAGCATAAATAAATGAAAGCAAGTTTCCATATGAAAACCAGGAGGTGGATCATAGTTCCATTCATGGAACCAGTGCAGTGCATCCATTTCCTACCTCAAAACAAAGTGTAACAAGTGTCTTTTAAGCCACCTGTTCACCTCCATAATCATCCTACAATATGGAATCATGAAAGTACAAGTTGTTGTTGTTGGTGTACTGTGTTTTGACAGTTTGGAAAATCAAAAGACAAGGCAAAATTAGAACCAATATTTAGAGTTCTAGGATCTAGTCCTCCTGTTCTCAGAGAGGGATCTCTCGAATATTTGTTTGCAAAGGTTTATCTTGTGTGCTTTGAGTATGGATTTTAGACTAGTTATTAACTGCAAATGTTTGTTTGGTTGGGTTGAGTTGATACAACAGAACATGAAAGGTCTAGGAAAGATAGACAGAAAGAGGAAATATCTGGTTCATTGGGAAAATGGAGTCAAAATAAGGTCATGACAAACTCTTCAAGGGATATGGGATATCGAAGGGCAAATCTAACTTGGCCACATGATCCTTTTGTTTTTGGAATGAAGCGAACATTAATGATTTGGAAAGAGAATTTTAATTCTCAACAAAGGGAAACTTAAAAACATAACTTAACAATAAAGAAATATTTGATAGACAGGGCTAACCATAAATTCTACAAACATTCTTTAAGCAAATAATGACTTCAAGACAACTTTTAAAATAAAATCTAAGATTCAGGGAACACCCTATTTCCTCAGAGATTTATTTCAAAGGACTTAGAAAACATAAAAGATTCACTGATAATTGCATTCATAGAAGAGGGAACACCTAAATAACATCTATGCTTACAACTATAAAGACCTTCAAAACAACTGTTCAAGCAATGGCAAAGGGAAAGATCAAAACCGACCTCTTTGATTAACTTAAAACAATGGTACTTCAAAGGGAGACTTCAATAAGAGATTTCAAGTGATAGCAGACAAGCAGGGAGAACCATAAATCTTGCTGAAACCAACTATTTGAGCTATTATAGAAATAAACAAGCATGAAGACTAAAGATAAATTTTAAAGCCTCTAAAATACTTCAACAGAAGAAAACATAAAACAGTGAAGGATGAACAGGTCTAAGGTGCTTCCAGGAGTCATTTATTAGCCTAAAAATTTCAACCTACTGTAGTAAGAAATTATGGAACATAATGAAAACGAGAGAAAACATTGAACAGTTCAGAATACTTCACCAACAGCCAAGCTCATGAATCCAATGATAGAGCCTTCTCAGGAACATTATGCGACAACATCATCAAGACATCCAAGACTTCAATTTGTTTTTCAATTTCAACATACTTGTATATTTATTTAGAGAGTTTCAGTGTTACAACTTGTAATCAAACAACAACCAACACTCACTCATATTCTGTTGTAGTATATATAGAAGGATGAGGAGGTGAGATCTGATAAAAGATCTCATTTACAATTAATACAGAATTAAATGGCTCATTAGACCCCGAGGGGCTAAAATGAGGAGACTTACATACATATCCTCTGTATTAAATGATTTACATAATGATTTCAAGCTTGGTAGGAGTTTTGTTGACCTTTGAGGCACTTTGTGGCATCGAAGTAACTCTGCAGATATTCTTTGCATTGATATTCCTGGTAGAAATAACTCTTCGGCTGCGTTGAGGCGGAAATATCTTATCCTGATCAATAAATTTAGCTCTGGATTGAATACTTTGCGGCACAGGTGGTGCCATGGTAGCTTAGAGGGATAAAATTGCCTCAATTTGTGACGGTGGAGGGTTTCTTGTCAGTGAAAACCTTTAGATTTGTTTTAAACTCTGTTTTAACCACGAGATTAGGTTTATAATGATAATTTTGGGCCATAATCCCTGTAAACAATCCATTAATATTCTGCTCTGATAATTTCCTGGTCTTCAGCACTGCTGCGCTCCACCCATGGTTTTCTAGCTGTCGTGCCGGGTTGCGTAGGGTTCATAAGGTATCTGTGCTCAATAGAACACGACAAAATGTGAATTTTAAAACCTGGAGGTCGATTTCCTTTGGCAAATCGAAAGAAAGAGAGTCATCACCCTCTTCCTTCAAATCGTTTTCGAACGTAGCAAAAAGAACATTAATCCCTGCAAAATACAAATGAAACGTTATAAAATCCATGCATTTATTGGTTAACTGCTGCAGAGGCATATGGAGGGAGTGTGGCCGTCGGATGGCATCATCCAATGGTCAGGATTGATCAGGGGAGATTATATAATAGGTGGAAGCGGATTAAATCTGAGCCGTTGATCGCGCATGATCGACGGTCAGAAATGGGCAATGGAAAGTCAGTGGCGGGGAAACGTTGACTAGGCAACGGAATGGGGCGACGCAATATGGGTCGTCGATCTACAGATCAGATCGACGGTGGGGATTGATTTGCTGCTGTACAAGGGCCGGTTTATCACGCGGGCACTTTGATTATACATCAGACACTTTCGAAGAGTGATAGTCGTTGGATGAGTGGGCCCAGATCAGATGACGGAGATTCATTTCACTGGGCGTCCTGGTCCGGATTTTAACGCGCGATGGGCGATGGTTGCGCGGCGGTTTTTAAATCGTACAAAGGACACGCGTCAACCATCGTATGGAATCGCTGGCCATCGGGGAAAAACCACCCTCCACTGAAGAGCGATGCGAAAGAAACCACGTGGGTTTGGAAAACAACGCGTGGATTGGGGGGGGTCCACAGGGATGACATGCTCTGCACCGTCCGATCTGTGGAGAAAATCAATGGTGGCGATTTAAGTTTGAACTGATGAGGACCACAAGGTAAGTCAGAGTCCGTACCATCAGATCTGTGGGTTGGATGAATGGGTATGATGCATTTGTGCGGCGGGTCCACCCTTTTAAAAATAAAAACACGTGAATTGATTTTTTACGTTAAAACTTTGGAAATGTGGGTTTTCAAATTTTACAAAGGAAAAACAGGACCGACAATGGATTTATTTATTGGTTTAGCGCCTGATTGCATAGAGACTGGTTCTAGCGCCAGGACACATGGACGGAGGAAGGGTTAGGGTCTTAGCGAAAGGGGCTAAGGTCTGATGCATAGACAATATGCATTTTTCATGATTTTTTTAATGGCTTTCAAAAGAATTGAAGGTTTCGGTAAGGCTAAGAAGGGGTCTTAGACCTTATAAAATGGATTTTGATGAGGGGAAATAGAAGAAACATGGAAATGAGGGATTTTCATGGGGAAAAGAGGGATAGAAGAGGAGGTTAGTTTTGAGGAGAAGGAAGGGGAAAGGGATGTTTGCAGCAGTATTTGACTTTGGAAATCAGCAGGATTCTGAGTTCTGAAGGGAAACAGTAGTGAATATTACCCAAGGATAGGATATTATCAAAAGTCTTCAAGTATCAGAAATTTTAGTAATGAAATTGTTTCTTGAAGGCTATCCAACATCATTTAGCCACCATGTGATATGACAGATTTTTATGGGTGGCTAACAGTGGCTCCACTTGGGGATGGTGCCTTTTTTGAAGGCATCAAGAACTGCAGACTTGTATTCTCTGAGAGGCTGAACAATTGCCTCATCCATTGGGTTGTTCTCTTCTGCTTGAATGATCTTCTTTTTCTCTGGAAACAAGTTATCAATCATTGAAAAACAATGGAACTTTTATCAACAAACTTTCTACCTACCCAATCCTACTGATCTAACATTTTTTCTTCATCTGAGTGCACTTGGATTGGCAAACTCTATTACAAATTTTTATTCTTTTGAAAGCATAAAAACTAATCTAATTATATTCCTTATTTCTCCCTGAACTCAGATTAAACGGTTGAGCTCAGATATTTCTCTACCTAGTCTACTGTTTGTTGGGATTAAGCTGTCCAACAGACTTTCATTCTCTAAATTCTACAACATAAAATTAAAAAACAGCCAAGTCAAGATTAAGTTGTTTGACTCACTGTGATCTATGGCATAAAAACAAACTGCACATAGATTATTATTTGCAGAAAATAAAAAATAAAAAATGGAAGGCTTAAGATCTGAAGTTTCTCATCATGGCCTTCTCCTTTCTTCACAGCTCTGTTTTTTGCTTTGTTTTGAGCTGTTTTTTCTTTTCTTCTAGTTCAGGTTTTAAGCTGATTGGAACCAGATCTTTACATTTCTTTGACTCAAAAATTAACATAGATTTGAGTCCTCTCCTTTTTGGAAAATTTGGTTCAGATTTTGAGTTTGTTTGAATCTTCAATTTCTATCCTAATCTATCTACTGATAAGCCAAGGTTAAACAGTTTGGCAAATTGAATTCACTATCCTATCAGCAGAAAAATTTAAAGCTAATTAGTCAAGATTAAACAATTTGACTAATTAGAAGTGTGTTTGAGGAGTGGCATTTGAGCTTGCACACTTTCAGGTTTATTTCTCTTTTTGGTATGGGGCTATACCTTTCTTGTTTTCATTTCTGCCCTCTTTTCTTTCTTTCTATTGTTTTTGTATTTTTTATTTTTCATAACTTTGAATGCAATGTTTAGACGATGATATTTATAATGGTAAAAAATGCTTTGAAACTTAAGATTCTTGGCAAAAGTAATGCTTGAGCATCCTGCCATTGACAAGACCTCCATATAGGTCTTCTCCATTCCATTCTTTCAAGAAAAAAGTATTATGACCCCTCTCAGCATGAATAATATAGGGTCCTTTCCACAAGCTCTCAAACTTGCCATGTTTCCCATTCTCTTCTCTTCTTGAATCCCATTTGAGAACAACACTTCCAACCTGGAAATTGTTTGCCTTAGTCCTCTTAGCAAATATTCTCTTCATATTTTCTTGGACCAAATGTGTTCTTTCATAAACTTCTTCTCTGGTCTGCTGTAAATGGATTGTTTGGTTGATCCTCCTCTGCATATCATTTTCTTCGACCTGCACTTCTTGAAGGAGCTTCATGACTGGAAATCGCAATGAGGTAGGAAAAATTGCATCCATGCCATAAACCAACTGATAGGGGGACATATTTATTGATTTCTTTGTAATTAATCTATCAGCCCATAAGGCATGAACTAGCTTACTGTGCCATGATTTTTGATTCTGTTCCAACATCTTTTTAATGATATTGATGAGACTCTTGTTGGAGGATTCGGATAATCCATTTCCTTGGGGATAGTAAGCAATGGAATGGCCCAAGGTTATATGGTATTTGTGACAGAAATCAACCATATTCTTAGATTTGAAAGCAGCATCATTGTCTGTTATGATTTTTCTGGGACAACCAAATCTGGATAGGATATGGGTTTCAAGAAACTTGATAATGACAGAGTCATTAGCATTCTTGGTAGGTATAGCTTCTATCCATTTGTTAAAGAAGTCAGTGGCTGTGAGGATCCACTTATTTTGAGCTGAGGAGGATGGATGAATTTCCCCAATGAAGTCCAGCCCCCATTGTTGAAAAGGTGCCTCAACTCTAATAGGATGTAAAGGTAAGGGAAGGAGTTTTCTCTTGCCATCAAATATTTGACACTTATGGAAAGACATGACCAACTTCTGAGTGTCTGGAAAAGGGGTAGGCCAATAGTAACCTGATCTGAGAATTTTGTTTGATGTCGCCTTCCAGTAGAGGTGTCGTCCACATTCACCATCGTGCAACTCATGCATGATTTTTCCTGCATCATCTTCAAGTAAATATTTAAGAAAAATCCCAACAACATTTTTCCAATATAACACCCCATCTAATATACAAAAACTCAAAGCTTTCTGTTTCAAAAATATAGCTTTAGTTTTGGACAAAGAAGGAGGGGCATTTAGATATAAAACCACATAAATAATGTCAGCATACCAAGGAGAATTCAGAAATGTTTCTTCAATGAAAGGAGCAATAGCTTCTTCTACTTCTTCCAACACATCTACCATATTCATGTCTAATGCTTGGAAGTTAGACTCAGCCATAAGTTTTGCTAATCCTTTCCCTTTAACTAGTTTGGTGGGCCTAATTTCTAAGCCATATTCAAGAATAGTTGCAATCCATTTTCCGCTTTTACCGTCAGGGTCTTGACTTAGAATATCCTTGACAACAGTATGTGGAACAAAAGAAATTATGTGAGAGTGTAAGATGTAGACCCTAAAGTCTTTTAATGCTTTCACTAATGCTAAGGCTTGCTTCTCCATGATACTATAATTGAGAGGAGCATCTATTAAGTCCCTACTAAAGAAGGATATTGGTTGTTATTGCCTTAAATCATTCTTCTGAAGCAAAACTGTAGCTATTGTATGTTCAGATGAAAAAGTAAAAATGTAAACGTATTTGGTAAAATTAGGACTAATCAGGACTGGTGTTTGGGTAAGAGCTTGTTTAACCAGTTCGAATGATTGTTTAGCTGGTAAAGTCCATTTTACACCCACGTTTTTCTTCAGCATGTTTGTAATGTTTTTTAAAAGCTCGGCAAGGTTGGGAATAAACCTTCTCAAAAAATTAATCTTTCCAATGAAAGATTGCAATTCTTTGAGGCTTCTAGGATGGCTAATTTGCAATATGCCATCTATCCTTGTAGGGTCTATTTTGATTCCCTCTTCTGAGATTATATGACCAAGAAGTTTCCCTTCTTGGAGACCAAAGAGGGTCTTCTTGGGATTCAGTGATAAGCCAAATTTCCTACACTTCTCAAAAACCTTTCTTAGGTGAATCAAATGCTCTTCATCAGTTTTTGAGAAAACAATTATGTCATCAAGGTAAATAATTATAAAATAGCCAATATCTTCAGAGAAGGCTATTTCCATGGCACTTTGGAAGGTGGCCCCTGCGTTCATTAATCCGAGAGGCATTTTGACATACATAAAGGTGCCCCAAGGTGTGGTAAAAGCAGTTTTGATTTGATCACTTGGGAACAATAACACCTGATTGTAACCCGAGAACCCATCTAATAGGGATATTCTTCTTGATCCAACTACCCTTTGAAGTATATGGTCCATCTTGGGTAAGGGGTAGTTGTCTTTTAAAGAGGCTCTGTTTAAATTTCTGAAGTCAATACAGAGCCTAATTTCCCCTGTTTTCTTTCTAACAGAAACTAAGTTTGATACCCATTCTGAAAATCTAATGGGTACTATGATCCCAACATTATACATTTTCTCAATTTCTGCCTTAACTAAAGGTAATAAAAGGGGATTTATTCTCCTTATTTTTTGCTTAAAAGGCTTTTGATTTTCCTTCAAGGGGATTTTATGCTGGATGATGCTGGTATCATATGATTTTAAGTCTTTGTATTCCCAAGCAAACACATCTTTAAATTCTTTGAAAAGCTCTATGTATTGCAATTTTATGTGAGCTGGGAGGGTGCGGGATAGCTTGATCATCTTGGGTTCTATTAGACTGCCTATGTTATGTTCTTCTACATTTGTTTCCACAGGCTCCATTTTTGGTTCTTTAGCTACATCGTTTAGATCAAACAGGTGTTCTAAAGGTGTGAGACCTCTTGGGATTTTATCATTTTTTCATTGTAATACTTCCAAGTCTTCATGGTCTTCATTTTTCATTATTTCTTCTTCAAAAGGATTCTCACAATGATTTATGTCAGTAGGATATGTTATTTCCGCCTCTGGGATTTGTTCAATATATAAACAGTTTTCTTTATGGCTAGTTCCTAGTGTTGGTATGCTGAAATCATTTTCTGATTTCAAGAAATCATCTATGTGTTTGTTGGATTCAAACACCTGCCAGTGATCTTCGTTATTAGGCACAAAAGGTCTGTGTTTCACCTTTATATTGAGTTGTTCATTTATCTCAGGTACTTAGCAATTGCTGGCAGTGAAGGCAAGTTCATTTTCTAGATGATTCAGTGCTCTAGGGATGAAAATGTGTTCATATTTTTCGAAAGTTTTTAATAAGTCAAGGGCAGCATTTCGATATTCCCTAAGCCTTGGATTCTTGGTTGAGTATTCTCCTTTGATTTATTTGATGATAAGTTCAGAATCCCCTAAAATAGATATCTTTTGGGCTTCTAATTTTTTAAGCAGTTGTAAGCCTAGGAGAAGTGCTTCATACTCAGCAATATTGTTAGTACATGGGAAGTCTAACTTGTATGAAAAACTCTGATTTTTGTTTTGAATCCAGACACCTGCCCCTGCACTGGTTTTATTACAGGATCCATCAAAATTTATTGTCCAAAGTATATTTGACTCATTTTCATTTTATTGTTGCTGTTGATTGTCAATGTTTTGAAGTTGATTCGAGGTAAGATTGGATTGTTCTGGTGAACTGATTGGGTCCATGTTTTCTTTACCTTGTTGAGTAATTTCATCTTTGTTACACAAGATAAAGGAGTCTAAACTTGATTGAATAGAATAGATTGGAGTGTTGTTTGGTTTGTCCATGTTACTCACCATGTACTTCATGTGGGATTCTCTGTATAGTCTTATGTTTTGGTTAAAAACAGGGATGGTGGCATAAGACATGTCCATTTGAAGGCTTCCCTAAAGTTTGGCTCCCCATGATCTTGATAAGAGCATGTCGTACTTAGGTGGAATGTCAACTACAACTATATCCATTACTAGATTCTTGGCAGGGATCTGAGTTAGGTTAACACTTAAATCTTTGATTAAACCCAAACATTTGACTCTGCTTGAGTCAAAGGAATACAAATATTTGTATGGTTTAGTAATTTCTAAGCCTAAGCTTTCCATTACTACCTTGGGCATTAGATTGTGTGAAGCTCCAGAATCTAACATGGAATTGTGTAGAATTTTATCGTGTATGTTCAAACTAACGTAGAAGGGAGGGACTGGTCCTTCTTGATATTTTCCTTCAACTTCTGGGCCAAACAACAGCTCAGGTTTGTCATCTATCAAGTTTAAGGTGTCAGTATCACTTCCTAAGTTTAAAGCTTTCAAAAATTGGTTTTTGTACACTTCTTGGGTTACTAGTTCAGCTAGGGGGATGGTAATATTTATCTTAGCAATCTCTCCCTCAAGGCTGAAAGGAATAATTGACTTGCTAATATTTACATCTATTTTTTCAATTGAATTCTTTTCAGCAGCTTTGATTTGTTGAACCTTGTTTGGACTAGCGACAGGAATAGTTTTATTAGGACCACTACCTGAAGTGCTAGGGGTACTTTGTTCAACATCTGGCCGGACTCCCTTGTCTTTGTTTAAATCTGATTTTTTGGCCGAAATGTTGGTTTTTTATGCTGTCTTTTTGGGCTGGTTTTCTGCGTTTTTCTTGACAGCAGTGCTAGTATTCTTATCTTTTGAATTCTCTATACTTCCCTTTGCTCCTAAGATCATACTGTTTGTGTACCTCCATGATTGCATTTTCAAAACCTAATCTATAGTCATCAGAATATTCATAGGTGTTTTTATTTTGATCATCCGAGAAGAAACCTTGTTCCTCCTCAGTGAGGAAAAAATCATCCCCACTGTCTGATCCAACCAAGTTTACATGTGATTCTTCCAACCTTTCCAACTCCCTGTCTTCCTCATATTGATCTACATAATTCTGTTGAAATGGAGGTCTAATTTGTTGGTCACTTTCTTTTTGCTTATCTTGGTTGTTATCTCTTCTATAATTCTGATTTCTATTTCTGTTTTGATTGTTTTGAAGTGCAGTCTGGTTTTGATTTGCTTGTGCTTTCTTAATTATGCTCATCTCTTTCATCATTTCTTCCAACATTCTCTCCATTTTTGAACTTGAAGTGGAAGGAGGGGATTCCTCTATGAAAGATACTCTCTTTTCAGTTTTCATTCTTGCCCTCTTTTCTATTAAGTTGACTTCCACAGAAAGAGCACCCCTTTGGATATCTTCGAGAGTTGCAAAATCTCTTTCTCTTAGCGAATAAGTCATGTCAGAGTCAAAACCTTCAGGAAATTTATTTAAGGCTGAGCCTTGTGGGGGTTTTAGTTCTACGGAAAGTGCATTATATACACTGTTAAATCTAGTACAATAGGCTTGTACACTTTCCCCAGGGTTCCTATGGAGGTTATTGTAATCAGCAAGGACTTGGAGAGGATTCTTCTTTACTTCCCATTTGTTTAGGAAAGTTTGATGGAAGGCTTGAAGATCATTAATACTACAGGGGGCTAAACCTTTAAACCATTTTCTTACTTCTCCCCCTAAGCTTTGAGCAAATAATCTAAGCTTGAAAGAATCATCATCGATCTCATTTCTGTCAAAGTAGTCATCCATCTTATCCACATGTTGTGAAGCAGTTACAACATTGCTAGCATCATATAATGGAATTTTGGACTGATAATCCTGTGGAAGGTTGACTAACGGTATAGGAAGGACTAAGGGAGCATACCGTGCTGCCATGATATGTGACGGGGGTGGGTTTACAAGGGGTGGATTGACAAGAGGAGGTGTGGGCTGAAGTGGAGTGGTTTGAACAGTGGATGAAGGATGGACAGAAGTGGATGGAACAGCAGTAGATTGCTGAGCTGATCTTGGATGAGAGACACCTAAGTTATGAAGGAAGTGTAAATCAGGAGGTGTTGTTTCTCTACTACCAGGATGTTCACTCGTCTCGAAAGATGAAAGTGAAAGCTCAGACTCTAGTTTATCTAAATCACCAAATGACCTAGTCCTAAAGGGATTAACTAAGTCAGCTTGTGATTGTTGTAGAGTCGAAATATTTTCAGGGATTGACATGGCTCTTGGGAGTGATCTGAAAATAGTCAAAGATTTAATCTTAGTAGACTTCCTAAGTATATTTTCAGGGTTGTAAACCTCGACAAGTGGTTTCGGGTCAAGGTACGCTCTAGTATAAATATTTCTTGAAGCCACTATGCTGTGTTTTTAGACCCAAATAACAAGAAAAGTTCAACCAAGTATGACAATATTTGAGAGGTTAACTGATCTGTTTACACAAATTTTGATCCTACAATCCTCTAATTGAATTTGAATGAAATTATAATGATAAGGGTTCTTCCCAGTGGAGTCTTAAGGTCTGTTCAGGATTGTGGAGTCTCCAGGTGGAAAGTTTAGAATGTTTTATAAGAGGAACACTGTCCTCCACAGTGTTTGTAAAATATCCCTTTGCAAGGATATTCTGAAACCCAAAAAACTCTAACCAGAGATTGACTGGGAGGGCATTCACCAGATATTTCACCTCAAAAAGAGGATGAGATTTGGAGGCTACCTGGCCCTTCCCAGACTCTGTCTAAGAGAATAAGGTAAAACACAACAAAAGGTAAGTGACATATAAGAATGAGTGTTTTACTACAAAGTGGAAGTTTTTAGCTCCCGAGGAGGTAAAAAAGGTTTTATGGTCCACCACCAATGTTTATTATGAAGCCAAACTTGAAATGTTTTTGGGTTTTTCTGAGTTATTTTGGTCTTATAGGTTAAGAGATTTTTCTAAGTCTGATTTTGCACTTAGCTAAGGTGTTCAACCAAACATAGTTGCTCTTATGGCTTGGTGACTAGTTCCTTCAAGGTTTGGTAAGGCTTTGCAAGAATCCTAAGGGTTACTTAGTTTGTCACTGATTCACTTAAGTCCTATCATGATTACCATTTGTTAGTTATTGCTTGAAGAAAGTTACTTATGTTATACTGGACCTAAAAAGCTTAAATAAAGGTTTTGAAACCTCTAATCCTCAATAGGTCCCACCATGATTGCCATTATGTTGGTGGTGATGAGGTGGCTAATAATCACTGGATATTCTTGAAAATAAGGGATTTCTGAGGTCTTAAGGGGTACTTAGATTGTTACTGACTCAGAGGTCCCACCGTGATCGCCCTTATGTTGGTGTCCCGTGTTTTGACAGTTTGGCAAATCAAAAGACAAGGCAACATCAGAACCAATATTTAGAGTTCCAGGATCTAGTCCTCCTATTATCAGAGAGGGATCTCTCAAATATTTGTTTGCAAAGGTTTATCTTGTGTGCTTTGAGTATGGATTTTATACTAGTTATTAAGTGCAGATGTTTGTTTGGTTGAGTTGAGTTGATACAACAGAACATGAAAGGTCTAGGAAAGAAAGACAGAAAGAGGAAATATCTGGTTCATTGGGCAAATGGAGTCAAAATAAGGTCATGACAAACTCTTCAAGGGATATGGGATATTGAAGGGAAAATCTAACTTGGCCACAAGATCCTTTTGTTTTTGGAATGAAGCGAACATTAATGATTTGGAAAGAGAAGTTTAATTCTCAAAAAAGGGAAACTTGAAAACATAACTTAACAATAAAGAAATATTTGATAGACAGGGCTAACCATAAATTCTACAAACATTCCTTAAGCAAATAATGACTTCAAGACAACTTTTAAAATAAAATCTAAGATTAGGGGAACACCCTATTTCCTCAAAGATTTATTTCAAAGGACTTAGAAAACATAAAATATTCACTGATAATTGCATTCATAGAAGAGGGAACACCTAAATAACATCTATGCTTACAACTATAAAGACTCAAACAAATCGGCTCGCGAATGGCAAAGGGCAAGATCAAACCGACCTCTTTGATTAACTTAAAACAATGGTACTTCAAAGGAGACTTCAATAATAGCTTTCAAGTGATAAAGCATGCTGTGGAGAACCATAAATCATCCGAAACCAACTATTTGAGCTATTATAGAAATAAACAAGCATGAAGATCAAAGAGAAAGTTTAAAAGCCTCTAAAATACTTCAGTTAATAAAGGTGGTATAAACAAGCATACGAACAAAGTTCACTAAGCTCTGTGAGTCATTTCTTAGCCTAAATGGAACAACTCATCGTAGTAAGAAATTATGGAACAGGTCTGAAAAAGGAGAAAATATCAATGCAGCTTCTGCATTACTTCACCACTCAAGCTCATGAATCCAATGATAGATTTCGGGAAATAAAAGATAGAGACAACATCATCAAGACATCCAAGACTTCAATTTGTTTTTCAATTTCAACAGACTTGTATATTTATTCAGAGAGTTTCATTGTTACAACTTGTAATCAAACAACAACGAACACTCACTCATCTTCTGCTGTAGCATATATAGAAGGATGAGGAGGTGAGATATGATAAAAGATCTCATTTATAATTAATACATAATTAAATGGCTCATTGGACCTCGAGGGGCTCAAATGAGGAGACTTACATACATATCCTCTGTATTAAATGATTTACATAATGATTTCAAGCTTGGTAGGAGTTTTGTTGACCTTTGAGGCACTTTGTGGCATTGAAGTAACTCTACAGATATTCTTTGCATTGATGTTCTTGGCAGAAATAACTCTTCGGTTGCATTGAGGCAGAAATATCTGATCCTGATCAATAAATTTAGCTCTGGATTGAATACTTTGAGGCAGAGGTGGCACTGTGGCAGCTTAGAGGGATAAATTGGCCTCAATTTGTGATGGTGGAGGGTTTCTTGTCGGTGAAAACCTTTAGATTTGTTTTAAACTCTGTTTTAACCCCGGGATTAGGTTTAAAATGATAATTTTGGGCCATAATCCCTGTAAAGAATCCATTAATATTCTGCTCTGATAATTTCCTGGTCTTCAGCGCTGCTGCGCTCCACCCATTGTTTTCTTGCTGTCGTGCCAGGTTGCGCAGGGTTCATAAGGTATTTGTGCTCAATAGAACACGTCGAAACGTGAATTTTAAAACCTGGAGGTTGATTTCCTTTGGAAAATCGAAAGCAAGAGAGTCATCACCCTCTTCCTTCGAATCGTTTTCGAACGTAGCAAAAAGAAAATTAATCCCTGCAAAATACAAACGAAACGTTATAAAATCCATGCATTTATTGGTTAACTGCTGCAAAGGCATATGGAGGGAGCGTGGCCGTTGGATGGCATCATCCAACGGTCAGGATTGATCGAGGGAGATTATATAATAGGTGGAAGCAGATTAAATCTGAGTCGTTTATCACGCATGATCGACGGTCGGAAATGGGCAATGGAAAGTCAGCGGCGGGGAAACGTTGACTAGGCAATGGAATCGGGCGACGCAATATGGGCCGTCAATCTGCAGATCAGATTGACGACGGGGATTGATTTGCTGCTGTACGAGGGCCAGTTTATTGCGCGGGCACTTTGATTATACATTGGACACTTTCGAAGAGCGATAGCTGTTGGATGAGTGGGCCTAGATCGGACGGCGGAGATTCATTTCGCTGGGCGTCCTGGTCGGGATTTTAACGCGTGATGGACGACGATTGCGTGGCAGTTTTCAAATCATGCAAGGGACACGCGTCAAACGGTGTATGTAATCACTGGCCGTCGGGGAAAAATTGCCCTCCGCTGAAGAGCGGTGCGAAAGAAACCACGTGGGTTTGGAAAACAGCGCGTGGATGGGGGGGGTCCACATGGATGGCGCGCTCCGCACCATCCGATCTGTGGAGCAAATCAACAGTGGCGATTTAATTTTGAACCGGCAGGGACCACAAGGTAAGTCAGAGTCCGCACCGTCGGATCTGTGGGTTGGATGAATGGCTGTGATGCGTTTGCGCGGTGGGTCCACCCATTTAAAAATAAAAACACATGAATTTATTTTTCACGTTAAAACATTGAAAATGTGGGTTTTAAGATTTTACAAAGGAAAAACAGGACCGGCAATGGATTTATTTATTGGTTTAGCACCTGATTTCTTAGCGACCGGTCTTGGCGCCAGGATGCATGGAAGGAGGAAGGGTTAGAGTCTTAGCGAAAGGGGCTAAGGTCTGATGCATAGACAATATGCATTTTTCATGATTTTTTAATGGTTTTCAAAAGAATTGAAGGTTTTGGTAAGGCTAATAAGGGGTCTTAGACCTTATAAAATGGATTTTGATGAGGGAAAATAGTAGAAACATGGAAATGAGGGATTTTCATGGGGAATGGAGGGATAGAAGAGGAGGTTAGTTTTGAGGAGAAGGAAGGGGAAAGGGATGTTTGCAGCAGTATTTTGGCTTTGGAAATCAATAGGATTCTGAGTTCTGAAGGGAAACAGTAGTGAATATTACCCAAGGACAGGATATTATCAAAAGTCTTCAAGTATCAGCAATTTTAGTAATGAAATTTTTTCTTGAAGGCTATCCAACATCATTTAGCCACCATCTGATATGACAGATTTTTGTGGGTGGCTAACAGTTTCCAATGGTGCACACCAAAAATCATGTGGCATCCTTCACAAACCACCAATAGAATGGCCATCATCAATGTTGCAAATGGCCTCAAGTACATCACAATAAAAAATACAAGAAGGAAAGACCCTCCTTGGTACAATATGTATCTCATAAAAAATAAAGGAGTACAAATCATGAATCATAAATATACATCCTTTATCATGTACTTTTGTCATTGAGCTGAAATGGCTTAATTGAAAGTTCTCCCTCACTTCAAATGAGTAGGTAAGTGGTTGTGACAACCTCTCCATCATCATTCAAGAAATGAATCTGTCCATATGCTGATATACATCCTGTTGGATGCCCTCCCAAGTTAACTCCTCCATCAAGTAATGATATGCATCAAGGTGCATGGAAAGAAAGCCCACAAGTGCTGCATGTAGATCTATCTTCTTATGCTTGAAAATCCAAGTCAGGAAGATCATATCAAGGTAATAGATGTATCCATCCACCACTCCATCACTTTCATCTCCTACATGCCTCCCTAGGGCATCATATGTGATGTGATCCTGGGAACACTCCTGCAAACAACCCAATCTCCCAAGTGACAGTGTTTTTGGCCTATGTAAATAGGCTCCTACCAACTCATAGCTTCCTCCTTTCTGTAATATTCCAAATTTTTCCTTCAACAAATTGGAATATTAACTTTTTATATTTTCACTTAGGAGTTGAGTAATTGGGTGAGAAGGCCCAAACACAATAAAAACATGGAGAAAATCCCTCTAGTATGAAATGGGATCAACCTTGGAACTAGATTTCACACCCTCATGTGTGAAAGGAGACATTTGCAAAGAGGTTTGGTCAAGTTTGACCAAGTCAAACAATGCAGAGATATGAGGTGGAAAGAACTCTATGGGAAAATGCAGAGAAAGAGGAGGGAATATTCCTTGAAGGAGGAAACCCTAGAGAGTGGGACCCATGGAGAGAGATCTCTCATGTGTTTAAAAGGAAGGCAAGGCAGCCATTATTTCATGATGCATATGATTATTGATTTCATGTCTGCTTAGAAATTTCTGCAATCCCGGTTGTTTAGCTGAGTTGATGTGCTGCTTAGCATAAGGATATCCTGCTTAGGAATCCTTCTCATTTATTGAGAAGCCTCTGGAAGGAGTTGTACTGATTTGTCTCACATCTAGGCTTGAGGCCAAGCATGCTCCTCCAGGACAGCGTTATTGCTGCAGCAGCATAATTCTGTGTGGCAGGGTGTTGCAATGAGAAGTCACAACACCTCTTCCATTGCTTGTTTTCCAAAGGGAGAGTCTTTCTTTCCTTTGGAGGATCCGTTTGGAAGCTTTTAGAGCTTATTTCAGATCTTGGAACTTGGCCAAATTATTCTACTCCACCTACAGTGAAGTTATCCTCTTAGACTGCGTTATTTTCATGGAGCATTTGCAGTGACTGATTGAAGTGTTGATTGGAGGGTGAGATCTCAAGTGTAAGGATCAGAATTCCACTTTTGAGATCCATTGGAGGAGGTCTACTTCAAATTTCTTATCATCTTCAGCTTCTCTATTGAGTTCCATATTTGAGTTGCAGCAGCTGCCCAACAACTCCAACATTTTTTCCATTTTGTATATTTCCACCAATCCTTAAGAGGATTGTTGTATTATTGCTTTCATGGGTTAGAGCCTTGATACCCCACTTTATTTGAGCCACATGTTGTCATATCTTTCTGTTATAATGTAATATGGAGTAGTACCCATTATAAACTACGTCCTCTTAGCCTAGGTTTATGCAGAAATAGTAGTGATCTCTCATTTCTTGTACATGTATTGTGGAGGCTTGCATTGCCTTCCTTGAGTGGATGTTTCCTCAAGAATTGTACTCTCTTTACTGCTATATTATACATTTTTTGGCTATTCAAATCTTCATCTACTCATGGTTGTAAAATAATGATGTCTTTCCAGTTCTTGTGCTTACATTGTTGTAGCCCCTTCATCGGGCACTTTTTGAGGACATCTAAGTGTTGGAGATCTGTTTAACCCACTTAGAAGGATTTATTTGGAGCCACCTCTTGGATTTTGGTCTTAGATACACTATTCCAAGGGATCGAGGTCCTGGCTTCAATTCCTATAGCATCCATTACTGGAAAATTCGTTTTCCAGTCATGCCTTGCTAGCTGTTCCAGATTTGGAATGTTACAGTGGTATCAAAGCTACTTTATTAGCTCTGTATGTGAGTCTAAGCCCAAGAAGATCAAAATGATGAATAATATGATATTGGTCTCATCAATATTCAGAAATAAGAAGATCCTCTCCAAATAGGAAGAGAAAAAATAAGAGGAAGGACCATGCACTTCCTATTCTCATCGAGAAGAAGACAAGCATGAAGGACACTTGGATTATCAGATTCTAAGTGATTACGCTCTTGAGTACAGATCTCAACCTAGAGCCTTCAAGGAGACTCTATATTTCCCTCATTTCATCCAGTTGAAGGAAGAGAAGAGACCCTGTAGTAGAAGAGAAATCAAAGGCAATAGATTTCTGTTGTCTACTTTTGATGGGTTATCTACAGCAGGAACTTAGGTGAGAAAGTTGGAGGCATTTTTTCTACTACATCCTGTAGTAGTGAAGGAAGCTGTTGAAATCTCAACACTACATTTGGAGGGTGAAGCCTATTTTTGGTGGTTCAGCAACTTGAGCCATGCAAGGGTGAAAACTTTTGCAGAGTTCACTCAAAGGTTGATCAAAACCTTTAATGGAGAAAGAACAAAGGAAGAGAAGCTCACACCACCATTTGAGGAGCCTTGTGATAACGTTGTCACACTCATGGAGGGGTAGCCACATGCATCAACAGTTGGGGAAGCCAACAATTTGGAGGAAGGAGCTCTTGCAGCCCTACAAGAAGTTCCCAAACATCATCAAGATATGCAAATATTTCCACATTCTATTGTTGCAGCAAATTCTTTTGATCAATGTGGAGATTTACTTTTGCATGAACAAGGTTCAAATCACACTGCTACCATAGAGCATCTTGGTTTCACTGCACTATGCAACATGGAAAAATTCAAGGAAGAAGCATATCATCATTCTCATGAGCCATTGTTGGATTGTACATCACACTTGAGGTTGGGGTTTGAAAACTTGAAGGAAGATAGTAGACATCTTGGAGTGAGAAACACTTTCTCCTTTCAAGATGAAACTTTCTCAATGAGCTCCTCTCAGCTCAAATAGGAAGTTCTACTTTCAGCAGATCCAAGACCTCATTGGTTTTGGAAGACTATTGTTGACAGGGAGGTCTCAAGGAGAGATCTCATTAGAGGTGCACTTCAACACACCATGGAGTGCAAATATTTTCTTCTTTTCTCACAGGAGAAGATAGAAGATGGAGGACATCTTCAGATGGATAACATCTCTCATGCTTGTGTTGGACATTCCTTGAGCCATACACATCATGATGGGAGGTTTGTGCCTACCACCTATTTTGGTCCTTATACGGTCTCATTGATCCTTGAGAAGATTGCATTTCAAAATCTCATGAAGTGCAAAGACAAAGATTTGGTTTGGGAGGATGGTAGCCCTCATGGGAGGAGTACCAAGATGAAGAGAAGGAGAAGGTATCCACAAGTGATTGGGTTGTTGAGAATGCAGCAAGATGATGGAGCTTAGTGAAATGAAGTCGCCTTCACTAAGTGGGGCCCGCAGCATGTACCCCGCGCAAAGTCTATTTTTAGACTATGTCTATTTAGACATACCTGAGCATAATTTGGAATTCTACTTGGAGATTCTTGGAGTATGCGACATGTCGGTAAAAATAGATGAGACCTCATTTTTTAGACCTGTGCTATTTCATTTTAGACTTGATTCCTGTGGTATGGAAGTCAAATATTATTTACCCTTAATAATATTTTGACTATAAACAACAAATACTCTCTTGGCGCACTTCAAACTTGAGTCATGGAGGTGACTCATGCAATCGACACAAGGAATCACGTGGTTCCTAGGGTTTGATGGCATCTTGCATGGTTGGCTTCGCTAGGACTTCGAAGTAAGTGTGAGTTTTGGAGGAGTTAATTGACACAAGTAGAAAAAGAGTTGTGTTCGTTTGTTTTAGTTGAACTAGTTGGGATTAGTTAACTAACTAATCAACTAGATATGAGTGGAGTAAATTAAATAATATTTAATTTACTAAATATTAACTCATTAGTCAACTCAAGAACACTCCAGTTCACTACAGTGCATGATCAGTTCAGTGGAGACCAGTGGAAGAGGTAGATGAAAGGGTGAGTAAAGCTATCAGTTGGTAGATTTGTTTTGCATGAGATTTGCATTACACTTGGAGGAATTGTCCATGACAATTACGCAATCAAGGGAAGGGGATTCGAACCTTTAACCTCTTCATATACAGGCCATGATTGCGCAATAGAGGCAAGGCAATTGGCGGGGAGTTTTGAACCTCAGACTTGTTCAAAACTGAGTCAGATTGTGAGTAACTTCATGAGAGAGTACCGAGTACTTGTGAGGAGTATTGTACTTGTTTGGTTACTTGATTTCTCCATTATAATATACACAATAGCTGCGGGGTTTTCAGCTATAGGCTTTCCCCATACATACTGAGTTAATGTGTGATTGAATTGATGTGAGATTGCTTCTATGTTATTTCCGCATGTGACAATTAATTGCAGAAGAAGGTTATGTGTTATGCATGCAATTCGAAATTGATGTATGATCGGGTTAATCTTCATTGAATAAGTGATTTATTCAGCTAATTTCTACATGGTATCAGAGCGAGATTAATTGTCGAAGTCTATTACGGTGATTGCAAACTTATTTCCTCTGACAGAGTCTGCATGCGGGCCAGGTAGCCTCCGGAATATTCATCCTTCTTTGTAAGGTGAAAGATCTGGTGAATGCCCTTTGCAGTCAATCTCTGATTTGGAAATAATTTGTTTTCAAGTGAAGATCGGAAGCGATAGAGCTTGGAGTTTGGAATTCGAATTTTGCAGAAGGTTGTTCTTCTTGGTGCCGGTGTTGAAAGATGTCTTCTTTCAATGGTTTTCGACTCGAATATGCTCTTGAAGGCAGTTCGAACTATGTTGCATGGAAAGATCGAATGGAAGCAGTGTTAGAAGATAATGGTCTGAAGGAGTTCGTGGATGCAGATGTCCCAAAGCCCACTGATGCAGCTTTGGTCGATGCATGGCAAAAGAAGATCGCTAAATGTCGAAGGATCCTGTTGGAGGGCGTCAAGGATCATATTGTATCCAGCCTGCATGGAAAGGCTACTCCATATTTAATGTGGAAAGCTTTGACGGATCTATTTCAGAGTAAGAGTGACCAAAGGAAGCTGGCGCTCAAAGATAAGCTCAGGAACATCAAGATGGAGAAAGGCGACAGTATCGCCAAATACCTCACGAAGTTCACTCAATGCAGATATGAGCTGGGAAGTGTGGGGGTGACTGTCGAAGACGAGGACATGGTCGACCTGGCTCTCCTTGGTCTTCCGAAGGCTTGGCACTCATATCAAGATAGTGTCAATGGTCGGGAGAAGCTGCCAGGATGGGAGCGCCTTTGGGCGGATCTCATGCAGGAGGAGATAAGGAGGACTACTCGAGATGGATCTTCATCAAAGGGAGCCGATGAAGAAAACTGCGCTTTGGTGTCCAAAGCTAAGAAAGGGAAGGGTAAGAAAACCTCTCATTCTGGAGCTAAGGGCAAGAAGCAGGATATGGCGAAAGTGAAATGTTTTCACTGCCATGATCACGGACATTATGCTACCAATTGTCCAAAGAAGAAGAAGAACAAGAAAGCGAGAAGATCTGCAGATGGAGAAGCTTTGGCTTCACAGTTCGAGCTTGACTTTTCACTGATTGCATGCTTGGTTTCAAGTGTGATGGGATCGGTGTGGTTCTTGGACAGCGGTGCGTCATTTCATATGACGGGAGATCGTGAGTTGTTCTCAGATCTGGAGGACAAGGATTTGGGTATGCACATCGAGATGGGCGATGACGGTAGATACAGTGCGACTGGTATCGGTACCGTATCCTTTCAGAGGGAGTCTGGTAAACCCTTTGTCTTAAAGGACGTCATGCATGTACCTGGATTGAAGAAGAACCTGATTTCAGTAGCGATGTTGGAGGATAAGGGTTATGATGTGGTCTTCAGCGAAGGAAAAGCTTTCCTACGCAGTAAGACTACTGGAGAGACCCGGAAGATAGGGGTTCAAACTCAGAACCTTTATCAGTTGCAGGTAGATGACTGCGCAGCTATGGCATGCAAGGCTGGAGATGTGGTGAGCCGGGATGATGAGGACGAACTATGGCACAGGAGATTGGGCCATCTTCACCATGGAGCCTTGAAGATTCTGCAGCAGATTTCTACTGGACTTCCTAAGGGCACCCTTGCGCAGTCAGATCAGTGCAAGGGGTGTACTTTAGGGAAGTATGTGAAAGCCACCTTTCACGAGAAGGATAGTCGCGCCACGACGATCCTCGAGAGAGTTCACACAGACGTGTGTGGTCCTTTCTCAGTTGCTTCGACAGCAAAGCACAGGTATTATGTGATCTTTGTTGATGATTTCTCTCGAAAGTGCTGGATCTTCTTCATGCAGAAGAAGAGCGATACATTCGCGAAGTTCTGTGAGTTTAAAGCACCGGTCGAGAAGGAGTCGGGGAAGAAGGTGATTGCTCTAAGGAGTGATAACGGTGGTGAATTCATCTCGGCTGAATTCAAGGAGTTCTGCAGCGCAGAAGGGATTCGGAGAGAGCTCATCGCACCCCATAACCCACAGAAGAACGGGGTGGCTGAGCGGAAGAACAGAACGATCGTGGGTGCTGCACGGGCGATGTTGCATGATCAGGGCCTACCCCTTCACTTGTGGGCCGAGGCATGCAATACAGCAGTGTATGTGCAGAACCGTTGTCCTCACAAGGTTCTTGGCATGAGTACACCAGAGGAGGCTTATTCTGGCAAGAGGCCCGATATTTCCCATTTGCGGATTTTCGGATCTCCTGTCTACATGCATGTGACGAAGGATGCGAGAAGGAAGCTGGATCCAACTGGTGAAGTTGGAATATTTGTGGGGTATACTGATACACCTCATAACTATCGGGTGTATGTGCCAGACAGTCGCAAGACTGTTGTGCGACGGGATATAAAATTCCAGGAGGAGAAAGCCATGCAGTGTTCGCTTGAGAGGGAGCTACACTTGCATGCATATGAGGAGCTGTTAGTTCCTAAGGAGGAGCTTCCGGATGTGGATCAGCCACAAGAGGAGGTTCAGGAGGTGGAAGAAACCACCCAGGCAGCGCCAACCATCAGAGGGCGCATGCGCACTACAGAAGCTGACAGGTGTATTTGTCAGACAGTCACAAGACTGTTGTGCGACGGGATATAAAATTTCAGGAGGAGAAAGCCATGCAGTGTTCGCTTGAGAGGGAGCTACACTTGCATGCAGATGAGGAGCTGTTAGTTCCTAAGGAGGAGCTTCCGTATGTGGATCAGCCACAAGAGGAGGTTCAGGAGGTGGAAGAAACCACCCATGCAGCGCCAACCATCAGAGGGCGCATGCGCACTACAGAAGCTGAGCGACTGGCTCGAGATGCAGAGAAGGTTGTAGGACCACCTACAACACAACGCAGACAGAGGCAGTCACCGGATCGGTACACTGGATACATGGCTCTTGTGAGTCAATGTGTTGTGACGGAGCCATCCTCTTTTGAGGAAGCTGTGGAGGAACCCGCATGGGTTGATGCCATGATCGAAGAATATGATTCGATCGTCAGAAACAGTGCATGGGAGATTGTCCTAAGACCGGTGGGAAAATCAGTGGTGGGTTCGCGATGGATCTACAAAGTGAAGCAGGCGGCTGACGGGAGTGTGGAGAAGTACAAGGCGAGATTTGTCGCCCGTGGCTTCTCACAGATCGAGGGGATTGACTATGAGGAGACTTTTGCACCCGTCGCAAGGTACTCTTCCATACGGACGATCCTTGCTCTCTCAGCGCAGATGGGGTGGCACATTCATCAGATGGATGTGAAGACTGCGTTCCTCAATGGAGTTATTGAGGAAGAGGTGTACATAGAGCAGCCTGAAGGTTTTGAGATCTTCAGCAGTGAGTCGCATGTGTGCCGACTCAAGAGAGCACTGTACGGGCTGAAGCAAGCACCTCGTTCTTGGTACACTCAGATAGACAACTACTTCACCGGGCTTGGATTCTCCAAGAGTGAGGCGGATCCAAACCTGTACCAGATTGTGGTGGAGGGGAAGCTGTTGATCATCGTATTGTATGTAGATGATCTAATTTTGACTGGCGATGAGCAGTTGATACTTTCATGCAAGGAGGATCTTGCACGAGAGTTTGAGATGAAGGACTTGGGCATCCTTCATTATTTCCTGGGATTGGAGATTTGGAAGCGCAGCGGAGGACTGTTTGTTTCTCAGGGCAAGTATGCTCAGGAGATTCTGGAGAGGTTCAACATGCAAGGCTGCAAGCCTGTTGACACTCCTCTTCCCGGTGGTTGGAGGAAGGAGGATGCTACTTCAGCGGAGGTAGTGGATGCCACTGTCTATCGACAGTTGGTGGGGTCGCTTATGTATCTGGTCAATACACGACCCGATATATGTTATGCTATTAACCAGCTTTCGCAAGCTATGGTTAAGCCTACCAAGCTCTTCTGGAAGGCAGGCAAGCATGTATTGCGTTATCTTAGTGGCACATCGGGATATGGTCTATGGTACAGACATGAGGATGGAGCGAAGCTTTCTGGCTTCACTGATGCAGATTGGGCAGGGAGCCCAACAGATCGTAAGAGCACATCTGGAGGTATTTTCAGCATCGGGTCGACAGCAGTTTCCTAGTACAGCAGGAAGCAGGGGGTCGTTGATGTATCTGGTCAATACTCGACCCGATATATGCTATGCAGTTAACCAGCTTTCGCAAGCTATGGTTAAGCCTACCAAGCTCTTTTGGAAGGCGGGCAAGCATGTATTGCGCTATATCAGAGGTACATCGGGATATGGTCTATGGTACAGACAGGAGGATGGAGTGAAGCTTTCTGGTTTCACTGATGCAGATTGGGCAGGGAGCCCAACAGACCGGAAGAGCACTTCTGGAGGAATTTTCAGCATTGGGTCGACAGCAGTTTCCTGGTACAGCAGGAAGCAGAGATCCGTGGCACTCAGTTCAGCAGAGGCCGAGTACATGGCAGCAAGTTTGGCTGCATGCGAGGCTATTTGGATGAGGAAGATCCTCGCAGGTTTGTTCAGGTTGCATTTGGAGCCTACGGTGATCTACTGTGATAACCAGAGCTGCATCAAGCTCTCGGCTAATCCAGTATTTCATGATAGGTCCAAACATATCGACATCAGGTACCATCACATCAGAGATTGTGTTCAGCGGAGGATCATGATGCTTTCATATGTTCCCACGGAGGATCGGGATGCCGACATCCTGACGAAGGCGCTCACCAGGAGCAAGTTCGAATTCCACAGAGGCAGGATAGGGATTGCAGATAATCCATATCTTGCTGAGAGGGAGTGTTGAGAATGCAGCCAGATGATGGAGCTTAGTGAAATGAAGTCGCCTTCACTAAGTGGGCCCGCAGGCAAATTCTGGCGCAAAGTCTATTTTTAGACATATGGAGCATGGTTCGGGGATTCCAGTATGAGATTTTTGGAGCATTGGTCATGTTGGTAAAAATAGATGGGACTCTATTTTTGTGACCTATAGGTCGAAGAGGTCGAAGTCTATTTTTAGACTGCCTCTCCTAAAAATAGGGAAGTCAAATATTATTTACCCTTAATAATATTTGGACTCTAAACAGCAGTTTACTCTCCTGGAGCACTTCAGTTCGAGCTACAGAAGTGGCTCATGCATCTAACAGAGGAATTACGCTATTCCAAAGGGTTTGATGGCATCATGCATGGTTGACTTCAGTTAGGAATTCAGTGGCAGAAGTTTGGTGGAGTTAATGAGACAGCTAGTGGAGTTGTGTTCTGTTTATTTTAGTTGAACTAGTTGAGATTAGTTTAACTAGCTAATCAATTAGTTATGAGTGGAGTGAATTAAATATTATTTAATTCATTAATTAGTAACTCATTATTCAACTCAAGAACACATCAGCTCACTACAGTGCATGATCAGTTCAGTGGAGACCAGTGAAAGAGGTAGATGAAAGGGTGGAGTTAGCTATCAGTGGCGACATCAGTTGTGCATGAGATTTGCACCACACTTGGAGGAATTGCCCATGATGATTGCGCCGTCAAGCCAAGGAGATTCGAACCTTGGATCTCTATATAGACAGGCCTGGATTGCGCAATAGAGGCAAGGCAATTGGCGGTGAGTTTTGAACCAGTAACCTGTTCAAAACTGAGCTAGATTGTGTGTAACTTCATGAGAAAGTACCGAGTACTTGTGAGGAGTATTGTACTGAGTTTGTTACATGATTTCTCCATTATAATATACACAATAGCTGCGGGTTTTTCAGCTATAAGCTTTCCCCATACATACTGTGTTAATGTGTATGATGATTTGATGTGTTATCGCTTGATTTTATTTCCGCATGTTTGATGATCTGAGTGGAAGAGATTATGTGTTGCATATAAATTCGAATTGTATGTGATCAGGATAGTCTCGGTGAATAATTGATCATTATTCAACAAATTTCTACACTACCGAGGTTTCCCACACACTCGGGTAATCACTAAAGACCAAAGGAATATCTGCATGATCTCCCCCTATGGTAGCCAACTCATCCCTATGGGGTGTTGAGCTGTAAAGAGCGGTGATGATCAAGCCCCCTGCCGAACTTAGAGTGGTGACACCATGCTGATGTTGTGCTACTCTAATTATGGCATACTCCCCACCGTGTGTAGATCGGATCCTCCTCTCCTAAGGCCTAGTGGCGGAAGGTCAGTGAGAGCCAAGTTAATCCTGCCCGGGCATAAACTTGATGCCAATGTTTACACCTACACATCTAACTCCAATCCTATGCAACAATAGAGAAATTCGACCTCGCCATCCAATGGAGACCTCTGAGTACCCCCATGTGCCAACCCAGTAATGAGCTAGATCACTCTCTGTCCCGACTTCGACTGTCACGAGACAAAATGGTCTATTAATCACCTGAATCTCTACCTCCCATAGTCGGAACTGTTGCACCATAGCTCTGACAATTGCAGGAATCCCTTCGTGCATCATCTCTAGTCCTTGCATGTGACCAATATAGAGGGTCCATATATCATGGGAAAATCTGATGCATGCTAACCTGCCCTGTGCTTGCCACAGTGTAGTATCGACGATTGTCGTAAGCCACATGTGATAAATAGCCACCCCCTGAATGCAACCAATAGATGGATATCTAATACTCGCAATTGATTCAAGGTATGTGGATCCTTCCTGTTCTTGCCAGCCATCTCCATTGGGTTTGCCATCCACCCTCTCAATAATTTTCCGATACATTGTCTAGAGCCCAGACACATACTGGGATGATACCTCGGTTGTACCGAGTATCCTCTGCTCATGCATGGTCTCGACATGCCCTGAGAAAAGGGTGATCCATGTCTCCCTCGTGACCCGCTCCCTAGGCGTAGGCTCAGTGATGACTGATATGCCACCCCTATAGATGATCATCTCATCCCCCAACCTGTGGTTGTCAACTAACGCACCGACCCAATGCCACAATTGAGAAGTCTCTCCCCAAGTGTGTTGTGTCATCTAAATATCTTGGTTGAGCTTCGCGTACCCCACTGCTCATGTCCAGAGTGCCAAAGGAAAACAAGAAAATTGATTGTGCCCGTGAGTGATGTAGAAGAGGGTCAAGCATGTGAGCCCCCACTGATGCCGTCAAGTATCACTCATCTATCTCCCCGTCGATCCTGGGTCAAATACCTCCAAAGGTATGTTCGACGTCTCCGTCCATAAGTCTCCCTGGAGGCAATACTCTAAGACCCTGCTGTGCAGCACCATACATCCCTGTTGTGCATACCACCGATCATCCATGTACTCCTCGGCATGCCACTGCACACTGCGGCATACCCCAGCTACTGCTATACCACCTTATATCGTCATGTGCCTTATCTGTGTCAAGGCACCAGTCACTCCTTGCATGTACTCAATGTGATGTAAGACACTCCTAATCCACAATGCAGTTCCACACACTACGGTACACCACCATGCAACTCCATGTCTACCAGTAGTCCACTACTCAATGATAGATTCTCCCACACATCCTTGGATGTGATGGCCTAGATTTGTGTCTCTGCATGTCGGACCACCCCCAATCGGTATCATCACCTCCACCGTCGCATCACTACACCCACTGATGGATGGATCATCACTCCAAACCCTCCTTGAGGGGTCCAAGAAGTGAATCTCCCTATGTGTCAGTAGTGATGCCACCACTGCTCTGCTCCACTGCGACCTCTGTGCCCCACGTAAAGGTGAAGAATCCTTGGCTCCATACAAGGCACCTTCTGGTGGCCTGCCAATGCCACCTCCTCCGACAAGCTCCTATCAAAGTACGTTGATCACCCCGTGAACCTGCGTACAAATGTCGTACCAAAACAACCCAAGGAGTCGGACCATAAATTGGTTGGCCACTGGAGCTGACCAAAACTCCCCTATAAAATGTGCACGCTCAACTGCTAGGCCAAATTTACCCTCCAAGGCATAGTCGACCCATAAACTGGTAGGCCACTGGAGTTGACCGAAACTCCCCTATAAAATGTGCATGCTCAACTACTAGGCCAAATGTACCCTCCAAGACATAGTCAACTGACCTGCCTGGGAAACGATAGGTAGTCCCACCCAGATCCCAATGCCAGTCTGGGGTTCTTGTATTCCCAACGCCTAGAAACTCCTACTGAAGTACACCTGGGTCTACCACCATCTCCATAACCCACTCCATCGACTACCAACTCAAAATCTCTCGCCATCCAACCTCAACATGCATATTTTGCACCCTGTGCAACTCCGATCATCTCATCCCGCTATCCAAGTCAACATATGAATCTGACTTGGTGGTTATGTCTCTCTCTCTCTCCAATGGGAAGAGGTGACCCAACAGTGCTGCTAGCCCCATCTATGTATGCCCGAAGGGGGCTGCTTTGACACTCCAATGTACCCTCTAGCTGTACCATTAAGGAATCCCATCATTCCTCAATGTGGGCCAACTAGGCTGCTGACTCGGCACAAACCACTCTCATGCCCTCCAGTTCCTCGTTATGCAACAAAATATCCTCTCGTACTGATGTGGCCTTCCCTTTCAAAGCTAGAGGTCGGCCTGAACTAATGACATTGATGTTTGCGATCATCGTCCAATACCTTTGTATCTCCTAGCGCCTCATCAAGGGCTATCCCAAAGGATGGCTGGACACCCTCCTCCATAGACACTCAAACACGCAAGACAAGCTCACTAGTTAGCTGCATGTGATTGTCATCCGACAATTCTGTCATAGACATGGAGGCCTCTGTACCTATCGGCTCCTCAACAACGATGGAGCTGTCTCCCGACACCTCATCAACTGGTGATGTGTTGCTATCATCAGAGAACTCGGTCAGAACCCCGAATACCCCATCAATGGATACCACAACAATGGGTGGTGTCTCATCAACGAGTGTATGCTCAACTGTCTCCTTTCCAACCATGGCCCCTTCAACTACTCTTTCATTTTCTTTCTTAATCTTTCTCACCATCCCTGCATAGTTCCACGTAATTCCCCCTGATTTGTGCATGTCTCTTAGTTCACGAAACTCCAAAAAGGAGAGGGACTCTTGAATGTCATGTCCCAATGATTGGTATGCCCACCAATTTGCCGCCAATAACTCCACATCAGTTGCAATAATGTCTTTTCATCTGGATGTATTATCCACCATGCTAGGCATAACATATTTGTTGTATAATTGAGAATGGTCCTGATTCCCAATTATTGCATGAATAAGTTTCTTCCCCACATTAAACGTCATTTGTTGCACCCTAATCACCTCATTCAAAGTTACTACCATGGCGTCTGAGTTTAACCTTTATTGGGATCCCAAGATTTCCTGGTTTTTTTCTTTATTCTGGTCTTGTCATAGAATGAAGGGTTTCCCACAGGCTGAGCCAAGATTATGTTTTGATACCACTGTAATAGCCCAAATTGGTATTAACAGTAATAAAAGTGAAAATAGACTAAAAACTATTGCAACAAAAAATACATCATCAAGACATGTAAATTGGAGCAAAAAACAACTGCTGAGCCATTTTATTAAATTGAATGGAATGAGTACAATAGTGATGTTGGAAAGCTTGCACATGGGTCGGCTCAAAGCAAGCTGAAGCACAACTCAAACCCAAGCTAAATCTCCTGCTGGAAGTGGCTCTGTCTCTGCGTTGCCTAGCCCAGAAATGATGCTGCCGCTCCACTGAATCTGCTGCTAGGGCTTGGAATAATGCTCAGAAAATTCTGGGCTTTTAACCACGATCTCTGCTTAAGAGACCCACAATAACCCACGAAGGGTTTCCAAATATTGACCTCGAGATTTCTGCCTAATTTACCCCTAGCTCCTCTAGGTGCTGGTTGAGTTGGGATCTTGATTTTCCCTCTTAATTCTACCCAGAAAATTCTGCCAAATCAATCTTGGCATCTCCTCAATAAACCCGGAAAAACCCAGAAAGGGTTTGTCCTAGTTTTGACTTCGGAAATTGGCCCTCTTTGGCTTGGCACAATGAACTGCTGGGGGAAATCGAACCACTGGAAGAATCTGCTCGGAAATGTCTCTGAAACGATGCAATAAACCTTGGTAGGAGGTGGCTAGCCTCCCCTCAAAATATCCTGATGATAATTCCCTTCTCTCCAACCTCCCAACTCAAACTCCTCACTACATTGCGTCCTCCACTGCGCAGTCTGCTCCTCCTATGTGCAGTCCAGAAATGACTACGCTTCCTCCTGATGTTGCTGGTAAAAAATTCCCTCCTAAAAGGGTGGAAATCCTTTCCTGAGCGGGCACTCGAAGTCCCCCGAGGCAGAGGTTGAGATCTTCGCTTGAAGATCTCGTGTGCTAAACAACACTGTAGACTTGGCTCTCTGGCTCAAGCGTGCTCTATCAAAATGACAAGAAGAAAATAACTGAATGGATGAATGAATCCAAATGAGCCTTCCCTTCCTTTTTTTATCCATTGAGGCCCAACACATGCCTTGGGTCCCACCTTGGCATGTGATGCCTCTCCTTGACCAATCACGTACTGCCTTCCTATAGCCAATCCCACGTTGTCCTTTTCGTGCCTCTTCTACGCTCCCACCTAAGGCCAATTCGACCCCCCCCACTAGAGCCGCAATTTCCCATAGGGACTTTAGGAAAAGACTTTATTTGACTTAATTATTAGTTGTGGGTCCCCTACCTACTTTATTTCCGCCCAACATTAGGAAATGCCAAAATAAATCAAAATTAATATTCCAATTAGGTGACTGCTAATTTGGAATATTATATTCAAGTCTAAATCGTTATTGAATTTGACTTACTTAAAATGACTAGGTTAAAAGGTAAGATAACATCCCTAATATGAAAATGGAAGAAGGGGAAAATATTTAGGCAACAAGAACAACTTTCAGGCTTAAGGTTAAGTCTGCAAGTTATGGATAAAATTCTAATAATATGAATAGTTCCAAGTCATTGCTTAATATGAAACAATTTTGTTCCAAAGCTCATTTTGGGACAATGTAACCTAACAAGTGCAAAGCTATGTTTAAGTCCTCAACTATATCAACTCAAAATCTAAAACATCATGTAATACATTGTACTCCTTGAAAAGAAAATGTTTTCTTAATTGGAAATAATGAAGTGAATGGAAAAATAATGGTATTAATTATAAAGAGACTATAACATATACAAATTTTTGTTCAAATACAAGTGCACTCACATAAACTAAACATATTTGTTGTGAATCAAGTGATATAAAAATAGAAAAATAACCGGATAAAGGTTCACTCGTAAGTCGTTTCCTCCTTTCTCTTACAAAAAAAAACATCTTCATAGATTACCCTTTCATAATTTAATTTTGCATTTCTTGAATTTCGATATTCCCGCTTTCAAAACACTAATTTTGACCAGAAAGTCTATGTTTAAAATAAATCCAACTTTAATGAAATAGTCATATGTTGATGCTTAACCACTCATCAATATGCTTTATTTTTCTATCTTGATTGTTTGTGATCTAATCTTTTTATTAATGAACTTTAATTCCCTATTACAACTTGTGGAAACCACTACAAATCCTTAATCGAGAGTATTTTCCTATTCCTCGAGTGATAGAAAAACAATAAGTGAAAAACATCTTCATAGATTCACCTTTTTATAATCCAATTTTGCATTTTTGAATTTGATATTCATATTTTACCTTTTTATAATCCAATTTTGCATTTTTTGAATTTGATATTCATATTTTGAAAACACTAATTTTGACCATATTTAGAGGGCCTTAGTTTAAAATAAATCCAACTTTAATGAAATAGTCATATATGTTATCTGTTGATGCTTACACACTTAATCACCTAAGTATATCAATATGCTTTATTCTTATATTTTGGTTTGTGAACTAATTTTTTTATTCATAAACATTAAAAGGATAAAGGATAAGATGCAACTGGACTTTAACCCAAACTCTAACCTTATTAATTAAGAGTCATCGTCAATGGTCATACAAAAATTCTCATGGTCTTTCTCAGAACTTGGTCCTTCTTAGAGCTTGTTGTCACATAAGAATTTTGGATAGCCTCTTACAATCACCCTTTACGCTTAGTATAAAATTCTCACTCTCTTCTTTTTGATCTCTCAACCTCCCAGTGGTTTTATACATTTTATCATATTTACAGTGAAAAGATTTAGTGACAAAATTTATTGAACTCAATCATTAACTTTGCTTAACTTTGTTTTCAAAGAAGTTTTTTTGAAAATTACATTAAATAATTTAATGCAAAGTTGCTTCTGAAATCCATGTGTTGAATTGATCTCTACTATTTTTTTAAATAAATTTATATTATATAATTCAATAAATATCTAATTTGAAGAAAAAATAATCCTTAAAGCTAAATATAGGAACTTATTTATAAATGAATTTATCCTCACCTCTTGAATGCACACAATAACAATTCATTACCTCCTAAATATATACTCTATATGCCAAATCTCCTAATTTATACCTTATTAAATGAGCACCTAAAATGGATTTAAATTTCCTTACACACGTCTGTAAGTAATTCGATGAAGATATGGAACGCCATACCCTTATGAAAGGGATGGAAAAAGATGAATTGATGTACCATTAACTAGATGTATTTAATGAAGGAGATAAGTCAAAGTTCAAATAAAGATTAATTGCTAAAATTCAAAAGTAAGAAGAATATAGAAAGTTGAATTGCTTCACATGAGAAGGGTTTGCTTTAAAGTAGATTTCTAAGGCATGAGATTTCAAATTTCCAATAGATTGGAGTAAACTATACAAGTTGTGAGTTGGCTGAAGGAGATTTATTTGAAGAAGGATAAGTTAAGAAGAGGTTGTCAAATGAGCAAGAGGTTGAGAGTGAGAGTTGAAAGTAAGTTTAGTTTTAAGTAAGATTTGGTATGATTTACTAATATTAAAGTTGATGAGAATGTTTTAATAAATGGTTGAGACATTATTGAGTGCATTGATATTGAGCCTTTTACCACAGGTTTTAGGAAGACCCTTACTTGTTAAGTACATTTTTTCATGACGGTTTCTTTTTTAATTTTTTTTGCGCATGATGTTTGATTTTTATTTTTACTCATCATTTAGAAATCATGCATTATATACTTTCGCTAATTTTTTTGTTGCTAATGTAAAAGCATCTTTTTGTTAATATAAGTTTTGTGTTTTCTTTTAATTAGTAATTTGTTTAATTCTAGCTTGACCATAAAATAAGCTTCAACTAGGTAATATGATATATGTATATATTTTATATTACTTTAAGAAGATTAAACATATTCAACCATGTTCATTCTCAATGTCAAACTGGCCGTGATTTGGTGCAATTATGTATAGTCACTATTTACATAATTTCAAAGGTTTTACAAATTATGTTAGACCATTCTTGAAAAGTTTTCAAGTAGCTTAGTCAAACCCATTAACTATATTGTTTTTTGAATAGGAAAAATTGATCTTAGCTTTCAATTTGATGAGTTGGAGTTAAGAAGAACCTTATAAATAATAAAACAAGTTTGAAACCACATTAAAATAAGATTTGGGTCTGATTCTAACATTTCAAACAATAATAATATGTAGGCATGAATTTTAAAGAATTTCATAAATCTTCTGACATGGAAGAAGAAATAGAGCTTTCTAGCAGACATACAAACACTTAAAAGGCACAAGCCCAGTTGTGTTTAGATTCAAGTGTGAATGTATTTAAAGCATAACAGCCTTGGTAACCACACATTTAAGATTTCCATATCCAACCACAATATAGATTAGTTTCATAATTAAATTAATAAATAGACCCATTTTATAAAAATTAAGATCTATCACCTATCTGCCAACACTAAAGAAATTACACAAGCCTCTCAAAATGAAACAAAAAATAATTGTTTTACCTACGTAAACAAAAAAAAATCAATTAGTGCTTTATATAGAATACCAATGGCCCATGGGTTGGGACATGTTGTGTGGAGTCTCAACCTTTAAGCTTTAGGCTTCAATGTCCATGTTTTATGCTTAAGTGTATGCAATATAGGATAACATGGTGTGATTAAAGACATAGATGAGATTTTTCTAATATGTCCAAAGATTCACTATGGATGAGTCTATGTTTATCTCGAGGTCTTATGTCTTAAAGTCTTAGTATTGTAGGTGTTGTGTAGTTCAATACTTCTTTTGTTTTCTATATTTTTCTTTGAAATTACATACACATAAATATAACTCACATATCAAATTGACGGATTGAAAAATTAAGTAACCTTCATTAGTGATGTGCACATTTTGAAATAGTCAATATTTGATTATTAAAAAAAGAAAATATGGGTAATTACTCGTCAAATTTAACCCATGACCATGACCAACCTCTTCCTACAATTGGCATGTTCCCTATTTAGTATAGGGTTATATTTATGTTCTTATACATTGAATTAAGAAATCTACAATTTTTTTAAATAACCTACACTAGGTGATGTTGCATTCATGCATATCTATGTGAATGTATTTTTGATCTATAAATGTTTTTTTTTTGTAAATTTCGTAGAGCCTTACCATTTTCTATTTATCAAAAAAAGAGCAGATTTCCATACATATACTTAAGCAATTAGTGGCCTCAACTTGCCCGAAGGAAACCAGGTCTGTTGGCCACCTTAATGAGTTAAAAGCCAACCAGTATTGGAATTGTTTCTTCCTTCTACTTGCCGCTATATCTACTTTACTATGTCCATCAAAGTTTAACAAAAATCAGTAAAAACACGCTGCAAAAATTATTAAAAACTATTAATATCTAGTGTCATCCATCATCCATCAAAAGAGTCGATTGGAGCCGGGTCCTTAGCAGTAGAACCTGACATATCTACTTGCTGCATAGCTTGAAGCTGGCGTTCAATTCTGCCAATTCTGGTCATTGCATGATACTGAGATACTCCGATTTGTTGAATTTCCTATTTGATTTCTTGCAATACTGAAACCACATTGGGGTTTCCTTCCATTCCCTGCATATTGGTCATGGCCCTTGCCAAAACACATTTGAGAATCCAATAGGTGTGGATAGATTGGTGAAAGAGAGGGAGCCTCCCTCTTATGTTCCCGGGGTCTGAGATAAAGTCCATGGTGGCTTCCTGCTGTTCAATGTCTTCTTCTTTGTGGTTGCTCTCTCTTTCCCAGCTTTGAATTGTGTTGCGGACTCGAGGTGGGTTTCCAGCTGCATAAATATCAAAAATATTCTCCATGACTTCCTTTTTAGTTTTCCTGCCACACTTACTTGGTCCCACATTATGAATAGGAAGCTTTGGCTTCCCTTTTCCCATACCATGTCGTTTCCCAGTTTGGCCTTTTGCCATGTGTTTGAACTGACGAACACTCACTGACAGCTCCTGTCTAATCTCTGTGAGAATATGAAACATGACTGCATATGGCAAGGCAAAATCAATAACAAAATTCATTTGATCTCTGATGGGGCCCATTACTTCCGTATATGCAGGCGGAACCACAGAGTTTGTTGCCATGCAACCAACACCTTGAAGCGTAAACAGAAGAGTCACAAATACCTTATAACGTAAACCATTTTTCCAAATACCATTGCAACAGTAAGGTTGACTAACAAGTTTCTGATTACTACTAGGGTGGGCAGGACTAAGAAAGAGAGAAGAGTTTGCCCTAACGCCAAACAATGGAGAAATTTTCTAAGCAGACCAGCTTTGGGTTATGGATTTGTCATTGCTAGACATACAGGCCTGCTCATAGGTTTGATATAAATCAACATTATTGATAGGCCACAAAACCCAAACCAGAAATTGAGCTCCCCACAGAGATGAGCGCACGAGGGTCTGTAAAAAATAAATCATGCATCTATATTTATATCATGTTGATTATGATTCTTAAAATCACCACCATGGCAAGTGCTTAGCTTGATCTCATGGGTATTGAATTTTTCTCATCATTATACGTCATAAATGTAACATAGTCTTGGCTATTTTTTCTTGTATATTGATCAACAACATTAGTTTCCTAAACACTTAAAAATTAATTTCACCCTCTTGGTGAGGATTTGTGAAAACCATGACAAAGTAACAATTTAACACTTAATTGAGTTCTATAGAAACTGCCACAAACTCTTCATGGAGATAAATCACCCAAAAAAATTAATTAAAAGCTCAACTCACATCATTTCCTCCCTTCCAATTCCCACAAGAAAATCAGTTTTTGCACCTATATTTCACACTAACCCAATTTCACTTTGTGAA
The DNA here is from genome assembly GCA_034641835.2 of Pinus albicaulis. NCBI lineage: Eukaryota > Viridiplantae > Streptophyta > Pinopsida > Pinales > Pinaceae > Pinus > Pinus albicaulis. Next base: position 32,252 of record JAXQQM020070015.1, on the reverse strand, counting down.
AACAATAATTTTGACAGAACTTCTGCCACATATATTTTAAGAAAGCAGGTTATGGCTAAATTGATTGTGTAATTTTTAAGAAAGCAGTTTAGAAAGCAGTTTATGGCTAAATTGATTGTGTAATAAATGGCCGATGTGAACAATAACCCAATTTCACTTTGTGGAAACAATAATTTTGACAGAACTACCACATATACTTTAAGAAAGTATTACCCCAATTTACTTTGTGTGGAAACAATAATTTTGACAAAACTTCTGCCACACATACTTAAGAAAGCAGTTTATGCCTAAATTGATTTCTGCCACACATACTTAAGAAAGCAGTTTATGCCTAAATTGATTGTGTAACAAACGGCCCATGTGAACAATACTGTGTTTTAAGATGGAACAGTTTATAACTTTAAATACACATTCTCTGCGTGTGCAGATATTGGCCGAAAAGCCAAAGGCGCCGTTGCCGGGGATCGAACCCGGGTCACCCGCGTGACAGGCGGGAATACTCACCACTATACTACAACGACAAACACGTTACAGCTTCACTTGTAACTTATTGTAAACAATCGTTGCTATGGATCGAACCCATACATGACAAATCCAAGTAGTCACCACTACACTACGACATTTTTGTTGTTGTTGCAAAATCCGGCCTCGAAAATTATAATTTTCGAAAACAAAGTATTAACCATGTAAACCTCTATTTTTAGGAAGTCAAAAAGGGCAATAAAATTCGATATAAGTTGTAAAACGAAAACATGCGTATGAAGCATATAATATTATTTCGAGATTGAATACGTAAATGGTCCATTAGTCCACATTGTTATTGGGAACACCTATCCATTTACATATTTGCTTTAAATGTGAGTTGTTAGTGTATGGTTCTGTTGCTTATAGTTGTGCTAAAGTAGGTCGAGGTTTTATGAACATAAGCATTGTATATAGAATTTTTATCTATTTTTGACAAAATCATGAATACGAGGAATTGTATCTAGGCGAATCTCTAATACATTTTTATCTTGATTTGTCTCATCGTAGTTGCTCCCGAAAATGAGTGTTAGGAGAAAGTGAAAATAGAGTCATGTATATTTCCAGAAGATCAAGTGTCTTTGACCTTGACTCAACGGAAAATTTCTATTGAATCAACCAAAGTAGATATGGTCATTCAACCCATCAAAGATACATACTGATCAATAGGCTCTTGCATATGCCCTCAGTTCGCTGTGATTGGAATTCAAGGAGTTTGTTGACTCTTGTTGTGGAAAGGATAAGGACTAGGACGGACCTATGAGCCCAATTATGAATTTCTCTTTGAAGATAGGTTAATGAAGGAAATAGTGAGAGGAGGGGCATTGGGCCCAAAGGGACATCATGATTGGCAGGTGTGCCACCTTGGTATTGGGTTAAACCTGAGTGTGACACTTCTTATTTTTGCATTGTAAAGCATTTCATGTGGTTTTGCCTCATCTTGGGTTATGTACATAGTTCATGTTTTATGTTGTCCTTTCTCACTTATGCTATATAAAAAAGAGGAAAGAGCCTTTGTTATTACGTAGATGCATTTTTTTTTATAATTATCTTTTTTATTGTTTTGGAGGTTTTATAGGGTGTAAAATTTAGAGTGTATGTTAGTATTAGGGATGAGTTTAGGTTTTATCACTTGCGTGATCCATAAGAAGGTCTAAATCTTGTGTGATCTAAACCCCAAACAAACAACATGGAGTGTTAGAGGAGTAAAAGAGTCTTGGAGCTTGGTATGAAACTTAGTTTGAAGAAGACCTGGAGATTAGGTTTATGTAATCTTAATATTTGATTGTAACATAATCTAGAGGTTTTAGTGCTTGTGAATCCAAGAGAAGAAGACATAGGGATTGTGGGGTGCAAAACTTAGGATGGATAAGAAGCTTCGAGGCTAGTGCTAGGATTTCTCTCCTTACACTCATGCGATATAAGAAAGCATATGGTTTTAGTAATGTAAACCCTAATGTAAGACATGAGTGTTAGAGGAGTGAAGAAATCGAAAATTTATGTGATGCAAGCTTGGAGAATCTCTCATAACACTTTTATGATGCAAGTAGTAGATCAAAGATGGATTTGTTGGTTTGGACAATATTTTCTAGTTAAACCTTTAGAATAGCTAGGAGTAGCTTTGTGGGATGTATTTCTAGTCCATGATTGTTGGTTAGGGTTGATCGCTGACGGTGGATGCCCTAACTAGGGTTTGGATGCAATTGGAGTTTCCCAGCCTATGAAAAGTAGATATGACATGTTGTACTAGCTTGTGATGACTTAATGGATTGTACTTGTATTTTCATTATGTTGAAATATGAATTGTACCTTTGTTGTCCAAATATTTTGCATTGCATATCTAAAAATCAAACTTAGCTTGTTTATGAGTAACTTCTAGGGATATTTGATGTATTGATTTTTCATGAACAACTAGCAAACCTATGAAGTGATTTCACAAGCTAAGATGGAACTAAGGGCATGGATTCAGGGTTGCTATAAATCCGTTATCATAACGTATTTTCCAAATATGTTTTGTAAATGGGATTAAGCTCTCAAAATTGTGAATATTTTCCCCTTGAAGTGCATTATATCGATGGTTATTTTATTGAGCTACCTAGTTATTTTGGTTGGACTAAGTAAAAGATATGTTGTAATTAATTTTAGATTCAACCACAAGGATGACAAGAAACAAATCTGAACAACCTCAAGTATTGAGATAAAATTTCCTCAATTTGTTTTAAGAATAAATTCTTGAAATTTCCACATTAAAGTGGTGCATACTGCCTTCATATATGATCCTACAATATGTGCAATAGTAACCTTTCCTCATGTAATTGTAGATTATAGTAATATAACAAAATTTTCCTAGGTAACTTCCGAAAGAGACCCTTATTTGTCCTTTCCATATATTGTGTTCATATAATCCGATACTTCCATTCAAAAAATTGGATAAACATAGAGAAAATGTTGCAGCTCAAGTTTTTACTATGTCCCATCACATGGGTAAACTTGCCATTACCTATTACAAAGTTCAACAAAAAATGTTAGATAACTTGACTTGGTGAAAGACTCAAGGTTGTTAGTTCAACAATGGTGGTTTCGAGCACCTAATATGGGTGACTCGTGGTATTCAACCTATGGTGTTACATGTAGTTAAATCCCTTAAAATCCGTGGGTATTATCCATTATAATGGCCCAATGTTGAGTGAAAGGCTTACTTGGTAGGGAGCAAGGTGTTGGCTGAGTTAACTATGTTTAAGTCAAGGATAACAACAAATCTATTTTCAGATGGTTTTCGTCCAATTGGGGTTCTGTAGGGTAAATCATGGTATCCATTATTTATGTGTAGTGTTGCTATGTACACATATTATATTTTAATCTCTCTCCTTTTTATAACAAGTGGTATCAAAGCCAAATAAGCTGAAAAGGAGAAGTTTCTAACTTTTGAAGGAAGAACTATAGTGTTTGGTCAATTCACAAAGGGGTCAAGAGAAATGCATGAAAAACCTGCATGGAGATGACATGAGATAACTGGATCAACAAGCAGATGTAGAGGTAAAGAAGAAAGTGAATGTAAACAACAACAAAATCAATATGTTGGTTGTGATGAAGTAGTATGAGAACACCTAGTGTGAGCAGGTGTGTTGAAGCAAGAGAATGGTAACATAAGTTCAAGGAAAACAATAACCAAAATAAAAAAATAAACTTTGGAGATGGAAATTTGTAAATGACATGTAAATGGGCATAACAATGTGTGACATGGTTGGACATCCATACCCCGGTTGGAAAAGTATATTCATATACCTATGTAATAGCCCCGTCATCGCCCTCTTATGAATAATGTTGTAAACATTATCATGAAAATTTACGTGTATCTATGTAAATACTAAAACATGATGAATGGGATGAGAGGGAGACTAATTCAGATTATGTTGAGGGGAAGTCATGGGGGAAATGGCTTGTAATTTTGCTTGAGGGGGGATACAAGTTTGAAGTCTAGATTAATGAACCATGGTCTCCCTGTTGCATTTAAGAAGCATATTGAGTCTGCGCAAAGGCCTGTGTAAGACAAAGGCATGGATGGATAGGAATTTAAGCCTTCAAAAGAGCCACTGCCAAGAGGAGGAGATGAAGGCATGTAAAACCAAAATTTAAACCTGCGTATGGGTTTTAGCTGAAAAAAACACAACGGCTCAATAAATTTTAATGCTACATATGGGATTGGAGGAAAAAGGACGAGAAAAGACACTGCAGGTGGTAGATGAGGTTCTGGTAAACACACCACCTTATAATGTGTTGGAAAATGAGGACACATAGACATAAAAAGACACAAGAAGGAGACAAAGAATAATAAAGGAGAACACAAGTGAGTACATGGGAATAACATAAAAGGAAATCATTGTGTGTGAGACCAAGGGGAGAGGAGGAAAAAGTATTACAATGGAGAATGACATGTGGATAAAGTGCTCTAGATCCCTGCTTGTGTATCAGGTGAAGCTTTAGTAGAGTTTTGGATTCCTAGTTATTTTGTTAACAAGTGGAGGCTAACTCTTTGGATTCCTATGGAGGCCATTAGGTGGAATGGTGTGCTCTAGAATCATGCGGGAGATAGGTGGAGTCACTAGGTTCTCCTGATGTGCAAAGTAGGTTGAGAGTGTTGGGTCTCTAGACTCCTGTAGTGTTATTGGGGTAGAGAACTAAAGTTTTTTATTCCTTGAACTAGTTGTGGGGTGGGGCTATAGCAACTATGGATTCCCTGAACTGGTTGTGGGGTGGGGCTATAGCAACTATGGATTCCCTGAACTGGTTGTGGGGTGGAGCTTTAGATACTCTTGATTCCCTGTTTTGATTGTGATTGGGCAGAGATACATTTCAATCTACATTCCTAGAAGTTAGGTGGAGGCTTTGTGGACTATGTATTCCCATGTGAATGTGCTTGTGACTGGTGTGAATATCCCTTGAGCACTTTGCTTCATAGTCTCTAAATTGGGCTAAGATGTTGTTGGCTATAAGAAATAACAAGGATGCAACTAGCTTATGGTTGGGTGGAGAGTTGAAGTCCCAATCTCAGTTTCCAGTTATCCATTTCTTAAGATAAGTTGCCTATTAATATCATTGTGTATTTAAATGTAATATAAATGCTTCATGTCAATTAAACTACATGTGTTGTTGATGAGGAACGTATATTCATGTGTATATTGACGAATTGATGCCTTTTCCTTATTATGATGAGAGACATATGAGGAATATTTGTTTAATTAGTTGATTTATTGTATTGAAATGAGTTGTATCACATGGCCCTTGAATGTTGACTCTGTTTAAAGATTTTTTTTTCTCTACAAATGACTGTAAATGCATGGCTATGGAACCTTCCATCACACTACCGAGAAATTGATAACACAACTCAGGAGGGATATGCCAAATGTGGCTAAGTGTTGAAGGAGTCCCTTATTGGTTTTATAAGCTCATGAGAGATAGTCACAAATTGTATAATGGATGAAAGAGAATTGATGGAAGGGAATTCCTATCCTATGATAGAGGGAACTCCCTTCCTGCCCCGAAGGGAAGGGTGTGTGTAAATTGGTGTACTCCCGAGATAAGAGGGATAAGACAAACTTTAATCTCATTAGAAGGTGGATATATATATATATATATATATATATATATATATATATATATATTTATGTCGAAGTCGTGACCCTTGGGGAAATGTACTATAATGTTGCAACGAGAGAGGTCAGAACAAGGATATCCTGATAGTCGATGGAAAATTTCATGTCGCAAGGTGATGTCACCTTGGGGTTCCTCATGGTGACAATGTTGTGGTGAATGAGGCTGTAGTTGATAGAGGCTGAGAGATGGGAAATCTCCCGGTGCTTAACAACAATATTTATGTTGAAAACCTAGAGCCTCAGGAGTATTTCGTCGTGTTAATGTTATGGCGGGGAAGGCCACGGTTAATGGGGCCAAGGGACATGAATATTTCCTTGCAGGAGATAACTAATGTCTCCATCCCGCCCCAGTGGATCAACAATTATTTTATGCACGGGGGCCATGAATTATCCTATAAACAGTTATAACATGATTCAATTGCAATTTTAATTAAGGGGAGGTCTAGAGGGGCCCATGTGAAGGGTGATGGGGCAAGTTCCATAAGGCAAGAAAATGGCCAAGTTGATGATGTGGGCATACAAGGTGAGGTGGGTTGTCACATGGGAGCCACACAGGTGCCACATGGAAATATCTTTCTAACATGGCAAGGGGTTAATGATTAAACTTTAAATAGACATAGATTTTGATATGTAAGTCGAATTGATATCGATAAGCCAAACACAATGGTATAATTAGTTTCTAGTTTTAAGGAAATTGAAAATTGAGAAATTTTGTAACGCCATTTCCATAACGAGACCTTGGAAGTTGGGCTAAGAAAAATTAACACCTCTCATTTAGCTTGGAACCTCCAAGGGGGTAAGAGAGAACATTATAGAGTGGTATCAAAGCTTCCTAGTTCAACACTAGACATCAGGAGATGATCTAGGCTCTAATACAATGTGACATAATATTAGGACATGTTATTATGAAGGTATTCATATAGGATGATGATGTGTGATTCTTGTGATTTATATGTAGGACGTGTGCTGATTTTTATTAGATTATTGTCTCTAATGAATACACTAACTTGAGGTGTGATGTTTCAAACAACTTGTACCGACAAACTTATAAAAAAACCAAGGTGATGATTGAAATTGTGCATTTTTTTGGAATTTTCTAATAGTTTGGTGTGTGTAACGACACGTAATAAGACATCAAGGAACTGTAAAAAATAAAATGGATTAGCAACATAATGGTGCAATATAGCACAGATAGGTCCCAACATGGACATGAAGAGGAACTAATGGAGAAAGGAAGAGAAGAAGGTTCCCCTGATTGGATGGATACTCTTAGAAGTCTGACTAAGGTAAGGAGCTACAAGGCTGGAAATGAAAATATTGTCAGCGTGCAGGAAATTCATGCAGAAGTGAATGCAACTATACTTCAAATCCTATCAAATATGTAAAGGAAAAAGAAATACGAGCCAGGATCCAGTTACAAATTAAAACATAGCTCATCAGGACGTAGAAGGCATGAATTGAATATTGTTGGTGCAAAAGGTAATGGATATAGGAAAGTCACAAGCAGTGAAGTGAGGACATAGTGAGGGGAGGAGTTCCACTAAGTACTCTAGAAAGGAGGACATACATCTATGAGCAACTATCTAATGCAGAAACGAGGAAGCAATACCAGCGAAGGAGCAAGGGGAAGAAATATATACCAGAAGATTTCAAGAATTCAAAGCCCCCCCTACATTTGTTGGAGGGGTGAAAAGGGGTGAAAAAGGTTGATGAGTAAGAAGAATGGATGGTAGGAATGTTAAAGTACTTCAGAGTCCACAACTGATCTAAAAATATGAAGGTTAGAGTAGCCATCCTCAAGTTAAGGGGAAAATAAGATATTTGGTGGGAATATTTAAGGAATGCGAAGGGGATTAGAGAGAAGGATTTAACTTAGGAAAGGTTTGAAAGATAATTCAAAAGGAAGTACCTATTTGAGGAATATTATGATAAAAATACCAAAGATTTACACGAGCTCAAACTTGGGTAGATGATTGATGAAGAGTATATTGCAGAGTTTTTGGAGTTACTAATATATCTGCCTTACATCAAAGAGAAGAAGGCAAGGATTCAAAATTATATCAGTGGGATACCACATTAATTTTTGGATCAAATAGAGTTCGCCAAGAAAACAACATTGGAGGAGACAATCAAGAAATTGAAGCACCATTATGAGAAAGAAAAGCATAAGTATGAATTCATGATAGCTTGGAAAGAGAGGGGAAAGTCTGGGAAAGGAATTAAGCTTGCAGGAGGAACCAATAGGTCAGTTACCCATGCCAAAGGAGAGCAGTAATAGAATACTATCACTGCAAGAAAGCATTTATTTACTAAGTTCACTGAAGTTGAGACTGGGAGGTTCATAATTGGACCTATGTAATGTTGGATGTGTGGGGAGAACCACAGATAGAGTGACTTTCCTCAATGAAATAAAGGCGGTCCAATAACATACAATGTATAGGAAGGAGATACTACAAATGAAATGGCCTAGAGAATATTGTGCATATATGCAAAAATGGAAAACAAATAGGTGGATCATTAGGCCTTAATCATCAAAATGGAAGGTATGAATAATGACAAGGCTATATATATTATAGTAAACCCAGGCTCATATTTAGTTGTATAAGTCCACTGGTGGTTGAAAGGTTTGCATTACCAAGAACGACACACAATTAGTCCTAGCAAGTTCAACAGGCCATAGGGACAAAAAGACGAGTGGAGCATGTGGTAAAACCATGCCCATTCATACGAAATGATATATCCACAACAACAGATTTAAAATTTTACCCCAGGGTGCTTATGACATTCGTATTGGGATGGACTGGTTGGCCAAGCATAGGACGAAAGTCAATTATTATGGTAAGTCGATTGAATGCTTCAATGGGGGTGGTGATAATATGGTGCTGCAATGGAAGTTGAAACCAATATCCGTTAGGTTGGTATTAAACCTTACAATTAAAGTGTTGTGGCAGGAAATGATGTAAATTATTCGTTATTCAAATAACAAGTGAACTTGAAGGCAACAACAATGTTGTGAAGGAGCACCCAATCTTAAAATAATTTAAAGATGTGTTTCTTGAGGAAATCCTTAGATTTCCACCACATAGGGAAGTTGATTTCTCAATCGAATCGATGTCTGCAACAATTATAGTATATAAATCCCCTTATCGAATGAGCATTCCAAAATTGATAGAGTTGAATCTATACCTCAAGGAAATGCTAGACAATGGTTATATTAGGTTGAGTGTATTGCCTTGGGGAGAACCGGTCTTATTTGTGAAAAGGACGTCACGTTTAGATTGTGTATTGACTACAGGAAGATTAATAAATCCACCATAAAGAATCAATATCCCTTGCCAAAGATCAATGAATCGTTTGATCAATTATGTCAAGCAACAATATTCTCCAAGATCGATTTGAGATTGGGGTACCATCAAGTATGCATTAGGGATGAATAAATACATAAAAAACATTTTGAACTAGGTATGGGCACTGAGAATTTTTGGTTTTACCATTCGAGCTTACAAATTCTCCCTTTAATTTCATGTGTTTGATGAATAATGTTTTCTGCCCTTATTTGGATAACTTTGTGCTACTCTTCATTGGTGACGTCCTGGTGTATTCTAAGAACAAGGAAGAGCGTGAGAAACACCTAAGAACTATGCTACAATTTTTAAAAGAGCATAAACTCTATGTAAAACTTAGAAAATGTGAGTTCTTTCAATGCAAAATTGAATACTCGGGGCATATAGTCTCAAAGGAATGCGTAGCAATTGACCTAGAAAATATTAAAACAATCATGGAGTGGCATGCTCCTCAGATTATGTCTAAAGTGAGATATTTTATGGGGTTAAATGGTTACTATGGGAGATTTATCAAAGGATTTTATAAGATTGTTTTTCCAATCATGACATTGCAAAGAAAATGGGTTAAGTTTCAATAAACAACTGAATGTGTTGCAAGATTTAAACTATTGAAACAATTACTTACTCATGCACCGGTACTAAGGATTGTTGACCCAAACAAGGAATTTATGGTATGAAAAGATGCCCGCAAGGAAGAACTCAGTGGAGTCTTGATGTAGGAAGGCCAAGTGGTTTTTTATGAACCCCACAAGTTAAATGAACATGAAAAAAACTATGTCACCCATGATTTATAATTAGAAACAATCATTCATGCATTAAATATGTGGAGGCATTACCTTTTGGGAAGGAAATTTACATTGATAACAAATCATGGAGGGTTGAAGTATCTATTTTACCAACCAAAGTTGAATGCTAGGTAGGAAGTATGGTTGGCACTAATAAGTGAATTTGACTTCGAAATCAAATACATACAAGGGAAGAAGAACAAGGTATTTTATGCACTCAACAAGAGGCTTCAACGAGCACATATAGTTGCTGTGAGTTCTTGTGAATTCAACGTTCAAGAAAATATCGAAGAGGTCAAACAACAAGATGATAAATATTATAAATTAGGGAAAGCTTACAACAAGAACCTTAAGGGACATCAAGCAAAGATTACTCCATCATAGAAGGAGATGATGTATGCCTAGTATAGTGGACTTGAAGAAGCTCATTATGGATGCACATAACAAAGACCATATTTGCATCACCTAGGATACAAAAACATGATAAAATTAATGAAAAAGTTATAATATTGACCAATCATGAAAAATGAGGTGGCTGAGTACATAACTCAATGCTTAGAATGCCAATAAGTAAAGGTAAAATGTAAGCATCTAACATGATTGTCGCAACCAATTCCCATTCCATAATGGAAGTGGGAAGTCATTTCCATGGATTTTATTATTCGGTTACGAAAGGAATTTGGACACCATGATGCCATTATGGCTGTGGTAGAAAAATCAAAACAACTCACTTTGTGGTTGTTGAGTCTACCCATACAACAAGATACATTGCCCAAATTTTTATAAAAGAGATAGTGAGGTGATAAGGAGTACCTAAGAAAATTATTTTAGACTGAGATGCTAAGCTTACATCAAAATTTTGGAAGGAGTTGTTTGCTAGTCTAGGGACAAATTTGGCATTCAGTACAATGTACCATCCATGAAAAAATGATAAAATCAAGATACTAAACAAAGTGCTGGAGGACATGCTTAGGATGTATGTCATGAACTAACCAAAGAAGTGGGAAGAGATCCTTCCACTACTAGAGTTCACTTATAACAATTGGCACCAAGAATCCTTGAGAATGAGTCCAATTGAGGCTCTTTATGGTAGGAGATGCAACACTCCTATCAACTGGAGTAATCCAATTTATAGGGTCCATATTGGGCTTGGTATACTAAAAGACATGGAGCAAGAATTGATAGACATTAAGCAAAATTTAAAGGTGTCTCATGACAAACATAAGAGATATGCAAACTGACATAAAATGCATATAGAATTTGAAGTAGGAAATCATGTGTATCTCTGAGTTAGACCAAATATAATTTCATTGAGGAGTGGGTCATGTGCCAAATTGGCACCACATATTTGTGGTCAATTCCAGATTATAGAGAGAATATGGCTAGTGATGTATCAGTTGGCATTTCCACCTATAGTGACTTCTCATGATGTTTTCCATGTTTTCCTACTTTAAATATATGTGCATGATTCTACTCATGTGATTGGCTGGTTTGTGCTACAAGTAGAGACAGAGGGAAAGTTCTATCTAGAATAACTATGAATTCTATATCGAAGGTAGTTTGAGCTTTGAAATCGAGTCATATAATAGGTCAAGCTGTAGTGGAGATACTTTGGACTAGAGGAAGCCACATGGGAGATGGCCAATCAGAGGAGGGTAAATAGGTTTTTTTACAATTCCATCAGCCAATACCATGGCTTACTAATACCCCACACCTAAAAAAACATAATTTATGTTCATATGATACAAGTTCATTTGAAATTTTTTTAATTAATAAAATTTAATTAAAGGGCCAAAAAAAGAATAACTGCTTTTGACATAAATCTCAATTTTCGATTTGTGACTACTATTATGAATATTCTAATATATTCCTTGCAGATTGAAACTCGACCATCCCCTAATAATTATTGATAAATAAATTAAATAAATATTACCCCTATTCCAAAATAAATAAACATATCAACATAATCGTTAATTCAATAAACAACATACATTACATAGGAAAAAATACTTATTTTCAAATAAATATATAACTACTTCCACCACTCCCCCTAAAAAAACTTAAACATAAAGAATAACAAATATAGCATTGGTACATAACTTCAAAAATTCATTTTTACGATTCCTTTAAGATTTATGCAACTTTGGATTTTTTAAATATTATATATATTTTTAAAGATTTATGTAAGGTGAGATTTAAAAAAAAAATCATGATAATAAATATAGGAAAAAATATATTAAAGAATACACCTAGATAACAAAATAATAATTATAACTATATATAATTATATTTGGGTCACTTGCAATGGATACAACTCAAGGAAAATGATCCAGGTGGATATCGGTTGTCACCCACTTGTTCCATTGGCTCACAACAAAATTTTCTTATTTTGGTAGTTTTTAGGATTATGGATCCATTTTGAGACCCTAAATGATTTTTTTTAGGGAAACAAGCCAACAATAGTCGACAGTCGAAATTTTTTCTCCTTGGATATACCTTTCTAACGAGCTATCATGCGCACCAAATGGAGATTGTATGCCAAAGTTACAACGTCGGGAACTTCACGTTCCAACTTACCCCATCGATGCCCATACGCATTTGGTGCTTCATTTACTAGGGTTAGGTTGTTGGATTTTTAGGATTTATCATTGTTTCTTCATGATAAAAAAATCCTCCAAGCCTCATTGTAACACAATTAAGGAAGGCACGTAGCCGTCACATCTCTTCTCATAGATAAGCTACCATCATTTGAACTAGTTTGCATTCATTCTTCATGTATACAATTTCAACATTTTCCATTTATTAATTAAAGTCAAGTTTCATTGTATCTATGTGTTTTGGGTTTATATATGTATTTCATTTCATTCCCTTCATAAATTCAGATCAACAAACACCATGGAATGACATGAAATCATATTTTCACAAGCCATATGTTATATAGACAAATCCCTTCTACGGACATAAGTGATCTCCCTAGAATCCTAAAGGAATACTAGAAACAAACAAACATAAGAATAACTCTTTCCCTAAGCTAACTTCGTTTAAATCATTAAAACTAGAGAAGGAGAGTGGTGCTCTTACCTCTTTGCAAAATGCTTGATGAAGATCACTGATTTGTCCCATTCTAGCTCCTCAATGCATTGATGAGACTTGAAAACACAAACATACAAGGGATCAAAGGCATATGAGATATAATGATTTGAAACAAGCTTAATTTAATGATCAAGGAGATTAGAAATTGAAATTACCTTAATGAATACATAAAGAGTATAAACCATTCATAATTCCAATAAGATAACACAATGAAAAAAAGGATTCAAATGTATTAATTCACATATAAAAGAAGATCCTTACAACCTTGCCTTGATGTCATGAAGGTTCCTTCCAAAAGCCTCAAATCATTCTCCTTGTATGATAAGCTTCCCAATCCAAAATTACCAGCATAATACCAACTTTTGTGAAATCCCCTAACCCTCTAGCCTCTACTCAATTTATAGGACAAATGGAGGAGGTTTCAAATCCACAAAAGAGGGATGAGATCCATTAATAGTGGGATTGTGGTTCCTTGATCCAAGGGAATTAGCTCCATGTTTAAAGGGGTTTGGATCGAATAGATATGACCAAGAAGCTTCTAGTTAGGATATATTCACCCAAGAAGACTTCTAGAACTTAATTTTTATTTTTGCTTTTCATGGAGTCATGTGCGCAGGCTGTAATGGAGAACAAAGCACATTTCTGCGCTGCTTTTAATGGAAAAAACCATGCGTGTGCATAAACTAACTAGGAAAAGTGTGCAAGTCATGCTAAACAGGTTAAAAGGCCATTTTACCCAAAATTCATGATTTTGTCAAGGAATATAAATGTTTGACTTGCAAGGGAGTGCATTGAAACATTTGTATGGATGGAGAGAGATCCATTTTAACCGTCAAGTGTCATGGTGAAAAATGACGTGTAACAAATTCCCCCCTAAAGTGAAAAGTCTAAAAATTCATTAAAATATTGAAGTGATTTATCATGGAACAAATCATATCAAAGACAATGGTCTGAAAGCTGCAACAAACATTCTAGGATTACAATGCAAATATATATAATCATCACTGAGGTAGGCATTCCCAGACTCACAGTAAAGCTAACTCAATAAACAAGTACAAAAAAAACCTAGAATCATATCAATAGTAGACACATATAGATGCAACCATTTGTTATGAAACTGTATACATAATCATGAATACATAACTTGTCGCAGCCTGGATGGATGAAACTATATCCAGGGTCTTGATCTCCATCTCTCGATCCGTAGTAAAAATCTAACCATGTGAACAAATGTGCTGAAGTCGAACACGATAGATACGACTTGATTACCGATCAATGATGTGAATCATTAACAAGTGCGAGAGAAACTACCAATAACAATAATGGTTCTCAAGGTACTCTCAGTATAATATATGAAGTGTGATTAAGTGATCTGTAGCCTAACACTCATAGAATTTCTCGATCGAAGGTTAATGATGAGAACTCATCGTCGAAGGTGATAAACCTGCCATTAAGGCATGCATGCTTCAAGGTACTTAAAAGGGTTTCTAGATAAACTTCCTAGATAATGAGCTGAAGTCGATAGGAAATGATCTATTGCAGGAGGGTCCACGATACAAAACTTCATGTCAAGTTGAAGAAATGTTTTGCAAGGACTGACTCAGGGATGACCGACATGAATAAAGGCTAAAATTTTCAAAGGAACATGAACTTAGGTTGAACTTCTCTTGAACACATTGCGACATGAAAATTGACTTGGTAGCATTTGACTCAACGATAATACCCAAAACTAGCTGAAGACATTCAATGGGATTCGTTTAACTGTAATACAAATGGATTACCCAACCTCGACACAAGTGTGACAGAGTGCCATGTTCAAGAAAAACATATTGCCTTTAAATGAATGCAAAAATGAATACCTTTTCCCAATCCCCCCTCCCCCCTCCCCCATTGCTGGAAAGTACCTCTTTATTTTTTTCAAGCTTGAGGAGGATAAAATTTGCTTGTCCTGTAAGCTCATCCTCAGATGAGTCCTTCATAGTATTTTCAACGAACCCTAGGAAGGAGTGGTTCGGCCCCGTCATGATTGACGAGTCCTACACTGTTTAGTTTTATGTCCAGCGTAGGGTTAACTCGATGTCGTTTTCATGTTTAGAGAATTTTAAAAGACACGAAAAGAAAACTCATCCATTTCTTTCAGCATAGATTTTTAACGAGCCTAAAGAAAGTAAAACTCAATGTTTTTTGTTTTTAGGGAGTTAGAAGAAAAATGTAAGTAAAATCCAAATTCCATTTTTGTAAATTTAGTCCCTCAAGCCCGAAAAAGTATAAAATGATGAAGGAGAGAACTCTAATGGCCACGCTTAGTCA
This sequence comes from Pinus albicaulis, assembly GCA_034641835.2. NCBI lineage: Eukaryota > Viridiplantae > Streptophyta > Pinopsida > Pinales > Pinaceae > Pinus > Pinus albicaulis. The sequence continues at coordinate 17,045 of JAXQQM020070015.1, read as the reverse complement.
ACATATGCGTTTTTCTTAAATATTCTAATTCAGTCCGTAAAAGGGGTAAAATTATACTGAATAGAGGACTGTTAATATATTTTTACGAGTTCGAATAGTCAAGTAGACAATATTTTCATGTTTAGAGAGTCTGAAAGGGGTTTAAAAGAGAACTCCAGGGTTTCAATTTTTCGTATTTTTCGAGAGCCCAAAAAAGTGATAAAATTTTTTTCATAGTCAAAATGATCCATTTTTACATTGTAACCTATATTGTACAAAAAAAACTCGATAAATCATCATAAATTCTCAAAATTATGGTAAAAAAAAACAAAATGACTTTTAAAAAGTTAAAGGCATACAAAATAATATTTTATTCACTGAAAAACTTATAAAAGTTGGAAAAGTAATTCATTTTTTACCATTTAAGTTTTTAACCAATTTGATAGCAGTGAGAGGGCTTTTATCAAGAAACTTCAGAGGTTGATTCCATGCAAACCAGTGGAGAAATTCATGAACTGTTTCCTCCAGGTAATAGATATCTTCCATATCTTGCTTTTCATCTGTTTTAAATTTGTTTTTAAGCTTTGATTTGATTTTCTGGGGTATTGTAATTTTAAAATTCCGCCCACGGGTGTGCACGATTTTCCCTCATCAAGGTCGCGCACACTGGTAATCCTTTACACACTAAAACACACAATTTGCTCGGTTTTTCTACTGAGAAACCAGTCAAATGCACTGTATATGTGAAGAAAAATCATGCAGGGCGCCGAGGGCTTTCAAAAATATATAAGAACACACCCCAAAAGTCACAAATTTCTCTCAATAAATGTTCTAACACTCTTAAATTGTCAATTTTAGGACTCTTGAGCAACTATGTTAGCGTGGAGAGAGAGAGAACATGAAACTCATGTTGCAGAAGCTATAGATAACCCGACAACTGTACAAGCTCTAAATAACTATGGTCTCTACAAATTTTTGTTCATTCCAAGAATGAAAGCTCAGTTAGAACTCATGACATGGTTGGTGAGGGTCTGTCATATCCAGGAACAATGTTTTATCATAGGTGATAACCGCCTTACCATTGAAGCCGATGACATGTAATTTTTGACTGGGCTCTCTCGTAAAGGAAATCATCCAGACTTATGTAGGAACACAAAAAAATATAGAAATAAACATAAACACGGAGATGCAACAGGAATAACACTTCATTTCATTAATATAAAATACTGAAAAATGCTTACAGACATAATGGAAAATAAACTAGCTCGAGTAATGGTAGCTTATCTCTGAGAAGATATGTGGCGGCTACATGCCTCTAAATTGTGTTACAATGAGGCTCGAGGGCCTTTTTATTATTGAACAATAAGAAAAAAACCATAAACAATGAAAAACCCTTACCCGAGGAGATGTAACACCAAGATTTTATGGGCCCCGTTGGGGTTAGTTGTGCAACCAACTTCTCGGGGTCGTAACTTGGTCATATTATCTCTATTTGATGCATATGATACCTCGTTGGAAATATCTCTTCGAGGACTACAAATAATGACATAATTTCTATGAAATAATTAGAGGAATCATGCCCAAAAAACGTCGTTTGGGGCCTCAAAATGGCTCCGAAAGTTCAAGACATGAAAAAATGCTAAAAATAGTATATAAGAAAACTGATGAAACTGATTAGGTGGAGTAGGTGAGTGGCCACCAATATCTACCTGGATCATTACTTCCCCCTTAGGAAGCAATGGTCCCCATTGCGCGCAAAGCCTCCATGAGGTGGGGAAATTTCTATTGAACCTGGTCCTTGGTGAACCACTTTCCTTGGTGAAGGAGTTGGCCTAATTTGACAACTCGATATAGATGGATCCTCTGTTGGTGGGTGTTATTGATATGTGTGTCCATTATCCGATCAATTGTGGCTTGTTCCATTAAACCTGTGTTTTACTCTGTTGGTGTGAGTTGTTCTTCCATGTCAGACGTGTCCAGTAGAGGTGGAAATTAGGGCCAAAGCTAGTCCACATTGAACACTGAGTGCAGACCAAGGAATGGTGGAATAATAAGCTTAAAGACATTGTCCCCTACATCCTTGGTGATGGTGTATGTCCCATATAAAACCAGGCAAAGCTTGCGGTGCGGTCCAGCGAGGCACTCCTTCTGCAAATGTAGCCACACTTTGTCGCCCACCTAGAAGTTGTGTGGCACCCGATGCTGATCATGTTGTTGTTTGTACTTAGCATTGGCTTTGTCCAATATGTCATGAATCTGTTGGTGGATGTGATGAATGTGTTCAATGAAGTTGTTCTCCTTGTCAGCTTCAGACTGGACATGAGCCGAATCTGCTTGAGTAGCCGCAAATGGCATGGCTACGTTAATGGGACATAATGGCTAGAATCCCAAGCCCACCTGAAAGGGGCTATGACCGGTTGAGCTATAGAGAGCCCAATTATAGCTATGTTGTATATAGGGGAGGATCTTATCACATGTGTGTGGATGCTTTAAGTTGTACATGTGTAGAATGTGTACGATCATCCTATTGATGACCTTTGTCTGCCCATCGGTTTGGGTATGGAAAGTTGTGGACTTGGTGAGCTTGGTGTCCAACATCGACCAGAGGCTGGACCAAAATGTACTAAGGAACCTGCTATCCCAATCTGATATGATAGACTGTGGGATTCCAAAGTGTACCCACATTCATTCAAAGAAGAGTTTAACAATGACTTCTACTGCGATATTCTTCTTGCAGTTCGCCATAATTTCTATCTTTGATAATCTGTCGACAACCACAAAAACACAATCATTGCCATGCTTAGTAGAATGAATTCCCGACATGTAATCCATGGAGATGAATTCCCAAGGTCGATTAAGGGTAGGCAACAAAGTATAGAGGCGTTGCTTCTTGATGATTGGTTTGGCAATGGAACAAGCAGTGCAGGATCTGGTGTACTTCCCGACATCTTGTCGAAGGTTCGACCAATAGAAATACTTATGCAGTACTGCCACTATTTTCTCGACCTGGAAATTCCCAACAACCCTAATATAGTGCGCTTCCAAAACCATCTTCGAACTCTCACTTGAAGGAACACAAAGGCATCCCAGGTGACATAGCAGTGCATCCTGGAGGTGAAAAATTAGAACTTGCTTACTCTCCAAGAGTGTCTTGTATGTGTGGACAAATTCTAGATCGCTTCTGTAAAGAAGCGGCCAATCAAAGGTCTCATGCCTAAAAGGGTTGAGCATGGTGGTTATTTCCACGATCGGTGGTTAGCTGAGGTAGTCTACAACATTATTGGTGTTTCCATTCTTGTACTTAATGTTCAAATGAAACTGTTGCAGGTATGTGGACCACTTCTGATGGCGATCGTTCTACAACTTCCCTTGTGTCTATATGAACTGCAGGGGTCGGTGGTCTGTGTGGATGACCGTTTCCTTCCCCAAAATTTAATGCTTCCATTGTAAAAAATCCTAAACAATCGAATACATCTCTTTGTCATAAGTGGGATACTTTCAGACCGTGTTAGAAAGTGTCTCGCTATCAGAGGCATCTGTATCGATATTAAATGGTTTTTGTAAGTCTAGTAATGTGAGCACTGGTGCAAATATGAGGTGATGTTTCAGCTCTACGATCATCTTCTATTGAGATTCAGAGCAAATAATTTTTATTTTTCTCCTCCCTTGGTGACTTGACTCAAGCGCCAAGTGATATGAGAGAATCCCAACCTGAACCTGCGGTAGAAATTGGAAAGACCCAGAAAGCTTCGCGAATACAGTGGGAACCCCCCCCCGCTCATCAATAATGTATCCCGGATACTGAACCTGGGTCATGCCAAAAGTGCACTTCTCCAAACTGTCACACAAATTGCATTGCCGCAATGTTTGGAGGACCTGTGAGATGTGGTGGAGGTGCTCTTCACAAGTCTTGCTGAAGATCAAGATTTCATCCAAGTACACCACCACAAATGAGTTGGTGAATGGCCACAAGATGTTTTCCATCAACTGCATGAAGGTGACAAAAGCATTCGTCAACCCGAAAGGCATGACCAACCACTCCAAGAGGACCTCCTTGGCCTTGAAGTCAGTCTTCCACACATGAGAGGGTTCGATTGGTACTTGGTCATACCCAGACTTCAAGTTGATCTTGCTAAAATATTTCCCCCCCTGAGCTGGTCCAAGAGGTCATCAATCTATGGGATTGGATAACTATTCGAAAATATGATTTTTTTTCAACGCCCGATAGTCAATACAAAGTTTCCTGGTGTCTTCCTTCTTCTGTACCAACACAATCGAGATCCCAAAAGGCGAGAAGCTTGGCCTAATGTTCCCTTTTTGCAGCAACTCTTGGATCTGCCTCTTTATTTCATCATTATCCAGAGCATAGCGTTGATAGATCATCCCATTAGGTAGCGGCTCACCTGGGGTCAGATCAATGGAGTGCTTGACCTGACAATGTAGAGGAACCCCTGTGGCTAAGGAAAAAATGCCCTGGTATTCCTCCACGACTTTGTCCATCTGTTGCTGCCACGCCGGGCACCCTGTTTGGAGGTTGCGACCAAAATATTCTTCTTGCCCTGTGGGCGAATTGTAATGAAAAGAAATTTCATGGTTTGGGAAATAATCTTACTACATTACTTGGCAGTGATCAAAGAGATGGCAGAAGGTGGTACTACATTTGGTGTCCTGTATAACTTATTTCCCAAAGTAATAATAACATAACGAGACCTAGAATCATAGACAACATGTCACTTCCACAAGTATTATGGCCTAATAATACATCAGAAACTTTAACAGGAGAAATATCACACAATACCTCATCCATGAAGGGCTTGATGCTGTAGGGAAGTCAACACTGTTGGCTGACATTTAGGTCTCTTCCTTAGTGAATCCACCCAATGGTATATGACTACGGGTGTGTCGTGGTTGGTAGGACGAGCTGCATCATGAACTCTTCTGAAATGAGGTTATTTTGGCTTCTACTATCAACAATGAATTACATTGGAGAACCCTTCACCCACATCTGAAAATGGAAGAGGCGCTCCCCTTCCTCTGGATCTTCGGGTTCCTCCTTCTGGATAATGGTGGTGGAAACAGTGGCTCTGGGTTCCACATAAATGAGTTGCTTCCCTTTGTCATTCCCCTTGTCAGGTTCTAACTTGAAATCAGAACATGCATATGATTCAGATGCCTTCAGCTCAACCACCAATGACTGTTTGGCCCGACACTTACTTGTGTTGTGAGTGGAGCTTTTATGAAATTCACACCACTTCCCTGTGTCCTTATTTGGATTTGTGGTGTTGTTCTTCACTCACTTCTTTGATTGGTTTTCCTAAGTCACCTTGCTTTGGCTTTGCCCCTTGTTCAACGCTTTGGGGGCGCCTTTCCCTGTCTTCAGATTCGCAGATCCAAAGTATCTCTTTTCCAGCTTAAATTTTTTGCTCGATCTTGGAGGCATATCGATATGATGTGCCAAGAGAGGTAATGTAAAGGAACTCCATTTTCTCCTAAATGTATCTATGAAAACAGCTGTAGTACTTGAGCACCAAGTGTTTCTATGAATCTTTAATACCCAACTTTGTGCGCAAGGTATGGAACAAATTCGTCAGCTCGTGCACATCTTGCTCCCTTTGTTGTTGCAAAGTGTTCCATTGGATATACTTGTCCTCATAGGTCCCCATGGGCTAATATTGTTCCTTGATTCTGTCTCAGAACAAATTCCAAGTGGTTGTGGCTAAAAAAAGTGAGGGTTATTCCTCATCCCTTTGTTCATAGTAGGTTTCCCACCAATCTTTGACATGGGGGACTGCTTTGAGGAGAAATCATGGATCGAAAAATACCCTTCCAGAAAATTCAGCCATCTATCTATGGCGTTTGCATCTATTTGGCTTTCAAATATGGGAATGTCAAAGTTTACTTATACCTTAAAAGGAGTGGAACCTTCATATTAGTTGCTGGATGAAGATGTGCCGCCGGTGGGTAGTCGTTGAAGGATATGGGAAAAATTATCCATCATCATGTTCCTTTGTTTTTCGAGGGCCTCCTCTAGAAATATTTTGATAGGATCTCCTACTCCCTCATTTTTCTTTTCTTGCGCCATGGGAGGCTGTCGGGGTTTGCGAGGCTGATCTTGCAAAGGTTCAATCCGATCGATCCCTAACTCCTTATACCCCGACCTCGTTGTGGACATGCGAAGAAATATCGAGAAAGAGCATATCACTCTGACACCACTGATCTTGACTTATGTGTTGAAGTTTTCAACAAGAAACAATGAAATTGGCATCCATAAAAAACATCCATGATCTTAGTGAAAATTAAGCACCTACACTAGGGTGGGGAACACACATGCTATTTTTAGGTGTATGTCTATTTATAGATGTATGTGCATAATCTATTTATAGAATGCATGTCTATTTATAAATGCATGTCTATCTTTATTATCCCTTAATTTAGATGGACAATAAACTCTAATCTATTCTCAATGTGGACTTGGAAATAGTTAACTAAAGTGGAAAATCAGTTAGCTAAGTGAATTTCGAGTTAAGAGGTTGGTTGGTGGGACATGCAAGTTGACTTGAGTTGTAACAGAGTGATTCTAGTTGTAACAGAGTTGGAAGCGCACTGGTGCATTAGTTAATGCAAGTTGTAAATCAATTTAACTCCGTTAAGTGAATTAAAGTCAGTTATGCTAGTTGTAAATGCATTTACACTAGTGAGAGATCAAGTGAATTAAATATTAATTAATTCACATGTAGTGATATCACACGCAACTGATGTTTTTACTATTATTAACTGCATGCATGTCAGTTCCAGTGAAGACCCAGTTGAGATCTAGGTGAAAGGGAAGTGTAACTATCAGTTGTGATATTAACAGGCTACCCAAGTGTAGTTATAACACCACAAGATGCCCATGATACTCAACACAGTTGAGGAAGGCTGATATTCTTTGTGATTAAGGATTGCATTCATTATAAATTGCGTGAGCAAGGTAGGCTGTTTGGAGACAGTAAATTGGCTAAGGAACTTGCCAATTTTTGTATGACAATGTGAGACAATTAGCTCATGTACTGAGAGCTCTTGGATTGGAGCTTTGTATGTAATTGTTTCATGATCCATGATATAATATAATAGAAGATAGTGGGGTTTTAAGCTTTATGCTTTCCCGATAAATTATCTGTGTTATGTGTGATTGATATTTCTTCATAATATTGCTATTGGCGGTTGTGTTTTAAATTCTGCAAAGATTTTGTAGAAGCGATTATGTATTTAACAATGGCATATAATTTTTAGATCAAGAGAATCCAGGATATACACGCATTATTTTATAATTTCTACATGGTATCAAAGCTATGTTATAAATTTTCTACATGGTATGAGAGTAGGAATTATTTGGGTACGCGAGTTTGCACAGAGTATCTGAAAATTTTATGCAAAATTTTCAAAAAAAAATAGCAGATTTGGATTCCTTGCGAAAAAATACCCAAATTGAAAAAAAAAATCGGTCGAATCGGAGCTCGGATGAGGGAGATATCATCGATTTAAAATAAGCTCTTTTGTTAGAAAATTTTGTGACGACGGGACAATTACAATGTGCGCGAGCCAAGAACCTACATGCATTGAGGTACAAGATGCATGCAAAGATTTGAGGAGCCAAGAAGAGGTTAGTGATTTGGTGGTTGAGAGGGATCCTCTCAACATGCAACCTGAGAAGCAGTCTCAGAAGGTTGTGGAGCAGCCACAATTAGAGATGCAGAAGAATCTCTATAGACTTGATGTAGATGTGATTTCTACAGAGCTTCCAACCATGGGGAAGTGTGAAAAAGCCATGCAATTGACCCTTGAGAGGGAGTTGGATTTTCATGCAGATAAGAGTGAACCACAAGATGAGGATCATGGAGTGGGAGAAACCACTCATGCAGAGAAATTTCAATCCAGATGGGCAGAGGGAGTGCATGCAGCTATACCACTAGGTGAGAGGTGGGGCGACATGCATGAATAATCCCAAGAAGAAATTTCTGGGTAGGATTCATTGAGATAATGTGGATATCATGAATCTAAATTGGCTGCGAGGAGCCCACAGAGCAGCAGTAGCAAGATCAGTTGGATTGATGCAGCCAGATGTTGTAAGGACATGAAATCAAAGTGACAGTGTCGAATATTGGAGCTCAGATCAAAGTTGGCAGCAAGTGCAGAGTGCATGGATGCAGGTGTCAACAATGTAGTGGTTCCTGAAGACATGTGCAGTAGCTAGCAGAAGTCAAAATACTTTGATGAAAAATGCATTATACTGATTCAGTTGTTTGGAGGCTATTCAATTTCAGAAGTGTTGCATGTAAGAGTTGCATGTGCGATAAACACTAGATAAGTGTTGCATGCAAAGGTTGCATGGCACATGCATGGAGTTGCATGTTGCATGAAAAGACATTCCTTTCTTGTTGAGAGAGAGTGTTGAAGTTTTCAACAAGAAATAGTGAAATTGGCATCTGGAAACAACATCCATGATCCTAGTGAAAATTAAGCACCTAAACTAGGGTGGGGCCCACACAGGCTATTTTTAGGTGTATGTCTATTTATAGATGTATGTGCATAATCTATTTATAAAATGCATGTCTATTTATATATGCATATCTATCTTTATTATCCCTTAATTTAGATGGACAATAAACTCTAATCTATTCTCAATGTGGACTTGGAAATAGTTAACTAAAGTGGAAAATCAGTTAGCTAAGTGAATTTTGAGTTAAGAAGTTGGTTGGTGGGACATGCAGGCTGAATTGAGTTGTAACAAAGTGATTCTAGTTGTAACAAAGTTGGAAGTGCACTGGTGCATTAGTTAATGCAAGTTGTAAATCAGTTTAACTTCATTGAGTTAAAATCAGTTGTGTTATTTGTAATTGCAGATACACTAGTGAGAGATCAAGTGAATTAAATATTAATTAATTCACATGCAACTGATGTTTTTACTATTATTAACTACATGCATGTCAGTTCCAATGGAGACCCAGTTGAGATCTAGGTGAAAGGGAAGTGTAACTATCAGTTGTGATATTAGCAGGCTACCCAGGTGTAGTTATAACACCATAGGATGCCCATGATACTTAGTGTAATTGAGGAAGGCTAATATTCTTTGTGATTAAGGATTTCATTCATGAGGAACTGCGTGAGTAAGGAAGGTTGTCTAGAGACAGTAAATTGGCTAAGGAACTTGCCAATTTTTGTATGACAGTGTGAGACAATTAGCTCATGTACTGAGAGCTCTTGGATTGGAGATTTGTAAGTAATTGTTTCATGATCCATGATATAATACATAATAGAAGATAGTGGGATTTTGAGATTTATGCTTTCTCGGTAAATTATCTGTGTTATGTGTGATTGATCTTTCTTCATGATATTTCTATTGGCGATTGTGTTTTAAATTCCACAAAGATTTTGTAGAAGCGATTCTGTATTTAACAGTGGCATATAATTGTTAGATCAGGAGAATCCAGGATATACATGCATTATTGTATAATTTCTACATTATGCAGGAACACAATAAAATACAAAAATAAGCATAAATGCATGTAGCAGGAATAACACTTCATTTCATTAATATCAAATATTGAAAAATGCTTGCAGACAGCATGGAAAATAAACTAGCTCGGGCGATGGTAGCTTATCTCTGAGATGAAATGTGGCGGCTACATGCCTCTGAACTGTGTTACAATGAGTCTCAAGGGAATTTTTATTATTGAACAATAAGAGAAAATCCTAAACCACCAAAACCCTAACCCGAGGAGATGTAACACCAAGAGTTTATGGGCCCCATTGGGGTTCATTGGGCAGCCAACTTCCCGAGGTCGTAACTTGGTCATATGATCTCCATTGACGCGTATGATACCATGTTGGAAATATCTCTCCGAGGACTACAACTGATGATGCGATTTATATGAAATTGCTAGATGAATCATGCCCATAAAACATATTTTCGGGCTTCAAAAAAACTCTGGAAGTTCAGGACCCGAAAAATTGCTAAAAATAGTAAATAATAAAAGTGATGAAACTAACTAGGTGGAGTAAGTGGGTGGCCACCAATATCCACCTGGATCAAGACATGAGATTAATTTATTTGAACAAAGCCCAGGTGGGGAAACTACTGCTTCATACCTGAGGCGATATTGCGTCCCTAATTCAGTGCTTAAGAATGGTCGAATAGATATAAAAACTACCCAACGACTTGATTTGACGACTATCACTTTCATAGTCACCAAAATATGTGGTAGTGAAACACCTCACGTTGACACAAAGGCCCAGATGCAGATTGCAGTTAAGTGTTCAGATTCCACCATTTTCAATTGGTGCGAAGGAGTGGAAAAGGAGGGAAAATTGTATAATTTCAGTTATGGCGCCATCCTTATTTCATTTTCCCTATAGAGGATTCCACTCTTCATCCCACAACAAATTCTCCTCGTTGATGAGACAGGACCCAGAGATCCACGTATGTTGCGGTTGGTTTCGTTGATGGCTCGCCATGGTGGCTGGCAACCCGATCATGAGATATACTCCTTAGTTTTATGTGTGGCTGAGAAGCTATATTTTCATGATTAAAGACTTCCCATATGCAGGGTGGAATACAGGGGCGATCCAAATATATCACTCCCAGCTGGAATGTAGTGGGGGGGGGGGGGGGGTGGGGGGGGGGGCCTCTAAGGTAAAAAATTCTCATTTTGATGTTTTAATGTTTTTAAATTTTTATTTTGTTTTTAACATCCAAATTTAATTATTGAAATGCTAATGCAGATGTGGTCCCAACTCGACCAACAGAGCTACGACGATTTGACAGGCAAGGATACTAACTTGTAACAGCTGTAGTACCACATTGAGATGTAGCAGAGGCTTTGACCGAGTTGGAGCACAACTTGGAGAGGCTTATTACAGATCTCCTAGAGAGTGGGACTGATGACTTGCCTCTCCGGTACCATATTCGGATAATAAAGGCCACAAAGCCTTATTTCCTTGGATGATATTTTTGTAACACACTTTCTACATACTATTTTACCTAATAAGAACTACTACTTTTATTCTCAAAGTATCTTGTTCAATATGGATGAATATTGTTTCATTTAAAAATGTTTCAAAGTTTATTTAACACGCAATTAGCTAATGCATCAGCAAATGTGTTAAAATTTCTTGAAATGTGTTGATATTCAATATAATCAAATTGCCTTTCCAAGAGATGAACTCGTAAAAACATTCTTAACATTGATGGACTTCTAATTGTATAGAATTCGTTTAAATGTAATACAATGAGTTGTAGCCTAATGATAAAACGTCGAATGCCAAATGCAATGACATCAGATAATAGTTCAATGACTACACTATATTCTGCTATGTTGTTCGTTGTTCGACTAAGGAATACCCCATGAATGGAAATTAAATCATCAGTGGGTGAATAGATAACCCAAGTTGCGGAAGATAAATTCTGAGTACTATGAATAGCGCCATCAACAAAGCCAACGTAAGTTTGAGGGAACATTGACATCTGCAAATCAAGAGTAATTCAAGATAAGCAGGAAAAGTAATAGGAAATCGAAAAAATGTAAATCTATAACACACACTCATAAAACTATAATTAATGTACAAATAATCTCCACAAGATAAATCACACATAATATCTCTTCAGGTAGAGACCATTTCTCGACTCTCCTAAAGAGACACTGTCATAATCAACTAGTTCATAGGCCCCTTTAGCTAGTACACATTTGACAATGTAAGGGCAATGCCACATAGGTTAAAATTTACCAACGCCTAGTTTATCATGTGCTTTATCATAGACCAAGACTAGGTCACCTTCTGAATAAATGTGAGGATTAACGTTTTATTGTACTGAGCCTTAACACGATTCTTATGAGACTCGCTAGGTAGTGCAACATTTCAGCGAGTTTCATCTAGTTGTGTTGAGTATAAAAAATGTTCTTCCTCCGCCGAGGTAGCTGGTAAAAACTCAATGGATAGTTTTAATGATGGAATTTCACACTCAATCGATAAAACCACCTCCAAACCATAAACAAGTTTGAAGGGAGTAAAACCAGTCGATGTTTTCGCAGAGGTATGGTATACCCACAAGGCTGAAAAAAGCATGGTGTGCTAGTTATGTTTATGAATGCCGATGATCCTTTTGATAATATTGGTCAAGAATTTGTCTACAAATTCAACTTGGCCATTTTATTGCAAATAATAAGGAGTAGAGTTGTCATGGCGCAAGGCGAGCTGAGCAGAGAGCTCGATCATCATAAAATTTTGAAAGTGGCTACCATGGTCCATAACGATGGGTTGGGGTACGTCGAACCTATCAATCACATGATTGAATATGAAAATAGTTGTGGTTTCACCATCTTTCTTGAATGTAGGCATCACCTCGACCCATTTCGTAAAATAATCTACTGCGAGAATAATATACCCATGGCCCACGATCGAGTGAGGGTTGCATGTAACAAAATCAATTCCACATTTAGAAAATGGACCGACAACTATGAGTGGGTGAAGAGGAGCCGGAGGAGCACAAATCTTAGGATTGAAAATTTGACAGTTATGACATTTTCTAACGACATTTATACAATCTTTAAAGAGTGATGACTAGAAATAGCCAACGCGCAATATCTTTTGGGCAGTGGAAAACCCAGACATATGAACACCACATGCTATAGAATGACATTCATTTAAGGCCTTCTCAGCTTCCTCTTATGTTAAACAACGTTAAAATACATAATCAACACTACGATGATAGAGATTATCGCCAACAATAGTATATTGTTGGGATTGGTACTAGATTCTACGACGATCAGTTCATGATAACTCGGGCCGAAAAGTTTGAGTTTGAAGATAGATAATGATATCTCCATGTCAATGATCGAGAGTAATGATTTGAAATAGAGATTCATCGGGAAGATGATCCTCTGCCATGGTTTCAGATTCGGTATAGGGAAAGTCACATAATAATTCAACAAATACCAATGACCTCTTAGATTTAGATATTCCGAACTCCAAATCAAGCTCTTCCATGATAACAATCTATTTAGAGTATTCCCCCCCTAGAAAATTTTTATTCAGAATGTACATCATAGGGTTGCAATCAAAGATCACAGTTGTTTTGCGTAAAATTATGTAGTGATGAAAACATTGGACATCCAAAACTGCTGCCAAGGCCAATTTCTCCACATGTGCAAATTGTTGAAATTTGCAACAAGAAACAATGAAATTGGCATCCAGAAACAACATGACAACACCTACACTAGTGTGGGACCACAGGTCATGTAATGATGGGTCCTAGCGATACATTAGTTTGCAATTCAATTTATTTAATAAATTGGATATGTGTCTAATTTAATTATCCCTTAATTAAATTGGACAATAAATTGTAATCTTATCTCATACACACTTGTAATAGTTAACTGAGTGTGACAGACTCAGTTAGCTCATGAATTTTGAGTTGAGGGTGGTTGGTGAGACATGCAGAGTGATTCTATGTGTTTTAGAGTTCGAGTTGCAATTAGTGCATTAGTTTAATGCATGAGAAATCAGTTAACTCACTTAATTGAGTTAAAGTCAATTGAACTAGTTGTAACTGTTTGTTGCATTAGTGAGAGGTCAAGAGAATTAAATCAGATTTAATTCACATGCAGTGATCTACCATGCAACTGATGATTTACTATTAATAGCTACATGCATGTTAGTTCCATTGGAGACCCAGTTGAGACTAAGGTTAAAGGGAAGTTGACTATCAGTTGTATTATTAGCAAACTGCCCACATGCAGTTAAAACACCACAGGATTTCCCATGATAATAGCGCAAATGAGAAAGGATGAAATTACTAAGGAATAGGGATTGCATTCCTCATGAATTGCGTGGGCAAGGCAGGCGAAAGACAAGATGAGAACTAGCTAAGTGTTGGCCCGATTTTGTCTGAATCAGTGTGAGACGATAGGCAGAGTGTAGGATACTCTTGTGAGAAGAGTGCATTGTAATTGTTTCATGATTCCTTGGTTCATCATACAATAGAGATAGAGGGATTTTGAGAAGCAAGCTTTCCCTGGGAAAATATCTGTGTTGTGGTTTGATTTGCTTCTTTCTTTACTTGTTGTGATTGGCGATCGTGTTTATTTTCTGCAATTGATTTGTAGAAAGATTTAGTATCTTGCTTTAATACATTGCTTGATTAGATTAAATCTATTGATACACATATGTTTGTATAATTTCGACATGGCATCAGAGCACAAGAAATCACTATAATGGAGACGAAATTGATTTTGTGACTGAATAGAATTTGAATTTGCAGAAGTATTCTTTGGTGCGACAACGGATCAAGATGGATTTCAATGGCTTGAGATTGGAGTATGAAATTGAGGGCAGCAGTAATTATATTGTGTGGAAAGACAGAATGGAGGCAGTGCTAGAGGAAAATGGGTTGAAAGAATTCATTGAGAATGATATTCCCAAGCCCGCAACAACAGACACTGCTCTTCTTGATGCTTGGAAAAATAAGGTAGCAAGGGCGAGGATGATCTTATTGGAGGGAGTAAGAGACCACATTGTCTCAAATATACATGGAAAATCGACTCCATATGCAATGTGGAAGGCTTTGACAGATCTGTTTCAGAGAAACAATGATCATAGAAAATTGGCACTGAAGGACAAGCTCAGGAAAATAAAAATGGAGAAAGGCGACACTATTCCAGAATATTTAACCAAGTTTGTTCAATGTCGAGATGAGCTTGGGAGAGTCGGAATTACTTTCGCGGATGATGACTTGGTGAGCCTAGCTCTTCTAGGCCTTCCCAAGAGTTGGCATAGTTATAAGGACTCTGTCAATGGGAGGGAGAAGCTTCCAGATTGGGAATGAATTTGGTCGGATTTGGTGCAAGAAGTATTCAGGCGGAATACCAGGGATGGATCTTCATCTAAGACAGATGATGAAGAAAATTTCACCTTGGATGGTAAGGTGAAGAAGGGGAAGGGGAAGAAATCCTATTCAAAATTTGAGACCGACAAAGAAGGAAAGGAGCGTGACATGTCTAGAGTGAAAATTTTTCACTGTCATGAGCATGGACATTATGCCATTAATCGTCCACAAAAGAAGAAGAACAAGAAGGCTTCAGTATTTGCAGCTGTTGAGGCTTTGGCCTTGCAATTTGAGTTGGAATTCTCACTCATTGCATGCATGGGGTCAAGTGAGATGGGATTAGTGTGGTACTTGGATAGTGGTGCATCTTTCCACCTGACGGGAGACAACGAAATTTTCAGTAGCTTGGAGGAGAAGGGCCTACAGATGCATATCGAAATGGGTGATGACGGGAGATACAGTGCTACCAAGATTAGTACAGTTACCTTCCAGAGATAGCCAGGTAAACCATTCTTATTAAAAGATGCAATGCATGTACCAGGATTGAAAAAGAATTTAGTTTCAGTCGAAATGTTGGAGGATAGAGGTTATGATGTGGTTTTTAGTGAAGGGAAATATTTCATTCGACAAAAAGCCACAAGACAAGCCAAGAATATTGGGATTTGTGTGAATAATCTCTAAACTTAATGTAGATGAATGCACAACATTGATGGGTAAGGAAGACAAAGTGATGAGTTGGGATGAGGGTGAGTTATGGAACAAGAGATTGGGCCATCTACACCATGGAGCTTTGAGGGTCTTGCGACATATTTCGACATGGGTTCCAAAGGGTACTCTTGCACATATAGACACATGCAAGGGATGTACCATGGGGAAGTGTGAGAAAGCCATGCAATTTTCCCTTGAGAGGGAGCTGGATTTACATGCAGATGATGAAATCTTGCTTCCAAAGGATGAACCACATGATGTGGAGTAGCCACAAGATGAGGATCATGGAGTGGCAGAAACCACTCATGCAGAGACCTCCAGGAGGTGGAAATTTCGAGCTAGATGGGCAGAGGGAGTACGTGCATATATACCTCCAGGTGTGAGGTGGGGAAATGTGAAAAATTAATCCTAAGAAGAAATTTGGGCAGGGTTCATTGAGATGGTGTGTCTCATGGAACGAACATGGCTACAAGGAGCCCACAGTACAACAGTAGCAGGATCGGTTAGATTGATGCAGTCAGATGTCAGGAAGACATAAATCAGAGTGACAGGTGTCGGATATTGGAGCGGAGATCAGAGTTGGAAACAATGCAGAGTGCATGGATGCATATGTCAACAACGTAAAGAGTCGAGTAGACATGTGCAGTAGCTAGCAGCAGTCATAAGACTCTGATGACAGATGCATTATATTGATTCAGTTGTTTGGAGGTTATTCAGTTGCATGTGCGAGAAACACTAGAGAAATGTTGCATGCAAGAGTTTCATGTGCGAACAACACTATACAAGTGTTTCATGTCGCATGCAAGAGGTGCATGTGCGTGTGCAATGACATTCCAAGGTACCTGATTGGGACAGATTGATTCCTTTCTTGTTGAGAGGGAGTGTTGAAATTTGCAACAAGAAATAGTGAAATTGGCATCCAGAAACAACATGGCAAAACCTACACTAGAGTGGGACCACAGGTCATGTAATGATGGGTCCTAGCGATACATTAGTGTGCAATTCAATTTATTTATTAAATTGGAAATGTGTCTAATTTAATTATCCCTTAATTAATTTGGGCAATAAATTGTAATCTTATCTCTTAAACACTTGTAATAGTTAATTGAGTGTGATCGTGAGTGTGATAGACTCAGTTAGCTCATGAATTTCGAGTTGAGGGTGGTTGGTGAGGCATGCAGAGTGATTCTGTGTGTTTTAGAGTTCGAGTTGCAGTTAGTGCATTAGTTTAATGCATGAGAAATTAGTTAACCCAATTAATTGAGTGAAAGTCAGTTGAACTAGTTGTAACTGTTTGTTGCACTAGTGAGAGGTCAAGTGAATTAAATCATATTTAATTCACATGCAATGATCTGCCATGCAACTGATTATTTACTATTAATAGCTGCATGCATGTCAGTTCTAGTGGAGACCCAATTGAGACTAATGTTAAAGGGAGGTTGACTATCAATTGTATTATTAGAAAACTGCCTAGATGTAGTTAAAACACCACAAGATT
>JAXQQM020081114.1:0-17841 GCA_034641835.2 Pinus albicaulis | reverse complement strand
AACAACCCCACCTTATTTATATATTCATTGTATATACTTTGTTTCTTGCCGTAGTTTACGTCGCCTTTCGTGGTCTCCTAGAATGTTGTGGTT
This sequence comes from Pinus albicaulis, assembly GCA_034641835.2. NCBI lineage: Eukaryota > Viridiplantae > Streptophyta > Pinopsida > Pinales > Pinaceae > Pinus > Pinus albicaulis. The sequence goes on along the minus strand of JAXQQM020081114.1, from coordinate 17,748 downwards.
CTAGAGATCGTGATGCGTTTGGGTTGGTTTGCACTTTGTACGTGGGTTGGTTTACACTGTGTATGCCACAACCATCGATGCGAAAAGGCGGAGCTTGGGAACCATCACCCCCTTCACGGTCTGCTTTAATTTCTGTGCCAATATTATGGCCGGCGGTACTTATTTCCACTGCCATAGGCCCACAAATGCGCCGAGGCAGTAAATCCCCGTGGGCGCATTTATGTGCTTATTTATGGGCCTCGTGGCAAAGGGAAATAACCTCGCGGCCTTTCGACAAGGCGCTCGGATTTCCGTCTCGGCGCATTTAGAAAGAAAGAAAGAAAGAAAGAAAGAAATTTTAATGTCCACGAGGCTAAAAATAGCCTATGGGACAGATTGCTTCTCTATCTGACTCTTGTATTCGGCCCTTTTCCTGTGAAGTTTTACAATGAGCACTCCCAGCTTATCGACAAACTCTTCACTGAATAGATTATCCCAAGAATTAGCTGCCAGAATACCTGCATAGTTTTCTCTGGTGTCCTTGAAGGCCTCACATTCTAGAATGAAATGTTTTTCTGTTTCCACTTTTCCGGAGGAGCAAAAAATATATACTCTTTCTTCCCACATTTCTTTTGGCCTTTTCCAGCGCCCTGTTTCACAACGGAGTTGATGAGAATTAGTCCTTAATTGAGCAATAAGAATTTTAGATCTCCAAGAAATATCAACCCCTATGTATGCCTTTTGTTGATGGTTATGTGTGGGGTTAAACTCTTCTATGTAGTACTTCTTCTTTATCTCTAGCTCTTTCTTCCAAGTATGTTTATGGAATTTATCCATAACAAAAGTTTTTATCTCCTTACTGTTTGTAGGACACATGCTCAAGCAAATACCCCATTTACTAAACCATTTGTTATTTTGCCGCATCCAAGTCTTCTGTCTTTTACACAATCTATCACTAAACACAACCTTAGGCCATCTATCCTCTTCCATTTGCTCAATTTTTTTCAGATACCTTATGACTCGCACCATAGCAATTGCTTCAATAGGAGCAGCCCCTGTTTCACTTAATAGGATAGCATAAGGAACTGCACTTTTAATTTTGAATTTGTTTGTAATCAAACGTTTCTGAATTTTCTCAATTTGTTTCCACTGCATCTTGGTTGTGCTGCTGGCCCATAGTTCACAACCGTAAAGAATCACCGGAATCACTAGAAGCCCAAAAAGAGTTAGGGTGGTTTTCCAGTCCCACAGCTCTGCCGCTCTACACCTGTTTTGAAGAGCATAAAATGCTTTCCAACCCCCTAAAGTTCTTTTCTTTCTACAACCATCCCAACTTAAATTTCTGTTGAAGTCAATTCCGAGGTATTTGTAATCTGCAACTTCTTCCAAAATGCTGCCTCCAAAATAGAACTTATGTTGGTTATGTTTTCTTTTGTTAGAGAAAACCACTACTTTCGTTTTGCTAATATTGACTTGCATCCCAACCCTTTTACAAAAATGCTCAAGGGAATGTAAATGCTCTTGCAAACCAAGAGCCGAATTAGCAATCAATATAAGGTCATCTACGTACAAAAGAAGCCTGATAACGAACTTGCCCAAATGGATACCGTCACCCCCTTGCGAATTTAGCCACTCTTCAAGCTTGTCAATATATAACCCAAAAAGGGTAGGAGACAATGGGCAACCTTGCTTGACCCCGATATCACTTCTAAAACTTTCAGAAATGCCAGCTGAAGTTCTGATTTTGACTTTCACCTCTTCATACAACCTATGCACAGCTGCTCTCAAATGCTTGGGAACCCCAAGTTCCTCCATTCTGCCCCAAAGCTTATCCCTAGGAACCGTGTCAAAGGCTTTTCTGAAATCAACAAAGCAACAAAAAACTTCTTCCTTATTTTCCCAACCTTTTTCAATGATGTGCCTTAAAGTTATACAATGATCAACTGTGGAATGTTTAGGTCTAAAACCCGCTTGCCCTTTAGCACGTTTATTTCTTTCTTCTGCCCACTTGCTAATTTTCTTTTCCAACATGCTTCCAAATAACTTTGCAAACAAGGGGTTTATCATTATGGTTCTATAATTGGAAGGATTATTGACGTCACCACTCTTGAAAAGAGGTATTTCCATACTAGTTGTCCAATCTGTGGGGAACCCCTGCTGTAAGATGTTGTTGAAAATTTTTGTGATGTGAGGTGAAAGAAATTTTAAGCCCCACTTTAGATACTCTGCTTGGATTTCATCTAAGTCTTTTGCTTTTCCAGCGCCCAACTTCTTGATACCCATCTCTACCTCTTGCACCGTGAAGAGTTTTGTGTCTGTGTTGACCAAGGGAGGAGGGTCAACCTTGGGATCCTGCTCATAAAGTTGTCTTGCATAGTCAAACCATTTAGAAGCCGTAATGTTGTTTTCAGTTTGCACCTTTTTCGATTGGAGCTCCTTCCAAAATAATTTGGGGTTATTTTTCCCGAGGAAGATTAGTTCTTCTCTCCTTGAAACCATAAAATCAGCTTTTTTCTTTTTTACTAACTGCTTGTAAGCTTTGAGCTTTATGTTATCCGTCTCTGATTCCTTCCACCTTCTCCTTGCCTTTTTGCATTCCTCGTCAAACCAAGCATTAACCGGAAAGCAATTTTTTTCGGACTTCTTAATTTTTGCTCTTTTGCACTCAGCAAGTGCACTTTGAATTAAATGTGTTAATCTGTGACTATGAAGGCCATGAGATGGGATTTCCTCCTTCTTGAAGAGCCTCTCTAGCATTATTTTGAAGGTATTACAATTCTCTGGATTCAAAAGAATTCTGCCCTTTGGGGGATTTTGTTGAACACATTGATTTTTTGACCCTAATTGCTTTTTTCCGGTCCAAGAGAAACTTAAATAGATTGGCTTGTGATCTGATTTTAAGTCCCAAATTTGATCTCCAATCAACACTTCCTCCATTTTCTCACACAAAATATGCGAGCAAATTACATAATCTACTACACTTGCTCCATTGTAAGTATTGCAAGTGAAATTACCGGACTTTTCCCATTTAGTCAACCCATTACAAATGACTAAATCGAAAGCCCCACATAGCATAAGCAGTTGTTCTCCAAAGATATTGCAGCCTTTATCCTCTGAAATTCATTTCCACCGATGATTACTCTCTTCTGTAAGCCAGATAGGGTCACTGTCTTCTTTACAACAAAGAATGCTAGCTTGTTCACTTGCAGTTCTAGCATTGAAATCCCCCACTATAAGGACTTCACCTAGCTGAGAATATATTGCAATATCCGTTTTTAGGGCTGCAAAGGGATCTTTGTGGTCAAACCCTCTACTTTTGTAGATTTTTGAAACTTGCGGTGCAAAATAGCATGCTGCAATTCTAATGAGATTTCCATTTTCCGATATTTTAAGCCAAACAAATTGTTTATTTGGGTCTTCTTTTTCTAGCTGAATGAAACGACCTTCTTTTTCTCTTACTAATACCATGATACCCCCGTGCCCTTTGCCATTCACTGCTGCCTTGTTCCACACTGCTATCTTCCAATACCCTTCAAACAAAGGTGTCTTACACCCTTCATGCTCATGTGTTTCTATGAGGCAAATTATGTCTCTACCTTCCACAATAGGCCCTAACCCAGGTCCTCGTCTCCATGGGTAACCCCTGCAGTTCCAACAAACTAATCTTAAGGAAACCTGGGTAAGACTTGATTGCTATTTGTTTTGACATGCAAGACTCACAGTTGAGTCTTTGTCCCTGCTTGCCCATAATGACCTTTCTTCCTCATTTCTTGCTAAAGAGTTTGCTGCCTCTTCTTTGTTATCATTTTGTTGCATTGTTTTGGAAGGAGGTCCAAATTGCGTAATCACGGCTTTACCTTTATAAATCCATGCCCTTTTTCCCTCATCTCTTGCTGCCCTAACTTTTGTCATTTCATCCCTCCTTTCCTCTTGCTGTCTTACAGTTAAATCTTCTTCTATAAAAAACCGAGAACCCCTTAAGAGTTGCTTCTTTCTCAGAATGATATCTTTATCATGCAAGTTGGGCAAGATGACTTTTATGGGCTTGGCTCTCTCACCGTTGAGCTTACCTACTCTCCATGCTTGACATACTTGTCCTTGCCATTGGAGTTTGTCTTTCAAGAAGTCTCTTGCAAGGTCAAGAGTACATTCATTTTTACCATACTCTTTCACCCCTTTAATAATTATGTTTGTTGCTCTATCCAGTCTTTCCTTGCTTTCTCTATCTTGCATGTTGTTAAACTGGATGTTTGTTTCTCCTTCCCTCTTAGCAGAATTGCCAACAACTTGAGCCCAAGTTTTGGAAAGTTTTGTGGGATCTTCTTTCCTCCCTTCTCTTGATGTTTCTTCATTGTTGTCTATTTGAGCAACTGCTTTCCCCTTATCCTGGGGTGGCTTCGCATTCATCACCTTTGTGTTTTCCACTGCAAATTTCTTCATGTTTTGCACCTCCGCTTTCATGCGTTGCCATTCTGTTTTCCCTATTCGGAGAGCTTCCTGCAGTAATGACACTTGCTCCTTCAGAACTTTGTTGCTTTCTGCTAAAGCCTGATTTTCAGTTGTTATTATATGGATTGTACAATCTCTTTCCAACGCTTTAGCTTCTACTACTTCCAACCTTTCTTTTACATTTAAGAGTTCTCTCACATAAAGGTCAGATGACCAAGTGAGAGGTGTGGATGTGGGACTATATAAAGCATACTCATCACTAACTTTTCCTTTTCCTTTGGACTTGTTGCCACATGCTTGCGAAGAAAACTTGTTTGAATGTTGTTTTTTGCGAACAATACTCTCCCTTTGAGACTTTTTCTTCTTTGTCTGCTCCCATTTTAGACGAGCTAGTCTCCTTTTTAAAATGCCCTGATATTGTTTGGCATTGACCCAAACCCACTTCCCGGTTTTCGTTGATGAGGCAATTTTCACTTGCCCTATATCATTTGTTTCTACGGGTTCTAAAGTTTCTTGTTCCATTCTAGGCTCGCAGCGGAAATAAGGCTCGCCGCTCAACTAGGCTACCACGAACCCGCCTTCAGCTCCCGCTCTTATTAGTGGAACCGCAGTACGTAGTACCGTGGAATCTACGTGTGCCCCCTTGGTGAAGGCCTCGGGGGTCTTCTCTATGAGTGGGTCACGGTTCCGTTGGAGTCGCTTCACCAACATTTGTAGGCTGAGGACTATTAAGGAATGGATGGCCGCTTCAACTGACCTGCCAGCCTTTATTTTTAACTTTCCCATTTTGGGTTTTTCTTCTTCTTTTTCAACCAAGTCTTCTTCTGCTTGGGAATTTTGTCTACTCTAGGATCGAACACCGACTGCATGGGCGAATTCTTAACATATGTTCATTCTTGTTTAAGAAAAAAATATTCCACCAGAAAAGAGATTAGAGTGACGAACAAGAGTTTGACATTGAAGCATCCTTGGATAGAACTCCAGATGACTCAGAATTGCTGGCAGAATCAAGAAATAATGAAGGACTCAGACAATTTTCCTCATGTACTAGAGGTGACGGTGATGAATTTTCTATCGAAGGATAATAATATTCTCCATAGGATGTAAAAGTATAAAATGTGTGCCATATGGTTGCTACAGAGACATTTACTTGAGATTTATCTGTAATCTTTGCAGCTCCCAACAGGCAAATCAATAACTGTTGAGAAAGTTTTTTTTTTAACTATGGTGAATCGATAACTCTTTAGACTGTGGAGCAAGTTTTGACAATACATGATTGTGGGGTTACGCCCATTATATCCTAATATCAGGTATGGCATGCCATAAAAGTTGTAAGGTAGTGGGCCCAAAGAGTTAGACAAATGGTAAAATTTGATCCCACGACATAAAACTTGTTGATTTATTTCTACTATGTGAAACTTGTTGATTTATTTCCACTTTGTGACATCTATGTATACATTATTTATTTCTACTTTGTGACATCCCTCTATACATTACACGTGGTATATTTATGCATGAATTACATGTTTTGCAAGGTTTTGCAAACGCTCCAAGAGATCCTGCGGGTTTTATAGAGGCATTGTGACATCTCTCTATGCATTACGGGTTGGTACATTTCTGCATGCATTACAGGTTTTGCAAAGGCTCCAAGAGATGTTTCAGGTTTTATATAGGCATTCAAAATGCTCCCTTCAAAGATGTTTGCTTATCAAGCATTCTGTTCAGTGTTAACTCAGAGCCTTTCTGAAACTGTTCATTCATTCTTGGAACTGTTCATTCATTCCCGGGAGGATTCGCAGAGGCACTGTATCCTGAACCATGTACACAACTTCATTATGCATTTTTCAAATTGTACATGGATATGTAAAATTGTATGCAGTTTTTTGGCAACTGATTTCATTTTATCATGGAATTTTGAAGCATTTTGACATATCAATCATGAAATTTTGAAACATTTTGACATATCAGTCATGTGGGTATGATAGATGAGTAAAGTTGTGAACAATATTCTAGAAATGAATCCTTTCTTTTGATGCATTGCTCTAGCAGATATAGCCTCATTAATTCCCATAGGTATTTCCCATAACTTCGCATAGCAGAAGTCATGAAATATAGCATCATACAGGATACATTTAGGTTTGCAAAGGGATGTGATGGCTCTATGACTATTCATTCTACTCCAAACAACATAGCTGAGAAATATTATACAGAGGACTTGTCACTAGCTGGTGATGGTTTGATACTGTAAAGAATGTAAAGAAGGCCAACTCGGTGTCTTGCAGTGATATCATATCCATGGCTGCCAAAGATGTTTTAGCATTGGTAAGTGATTTGCATTAAAAGGCTGCGTTGCCCATGGAACATGGATAATTAATGGCTTTTTAGCCTATAGTAAGTAGGATGAATATTGTAAAACCATCGGCAGTTTATCCAGACAGTTGAACTGGATTTTGATTTTGATCTAAAGACACTCTTTTTGACATCATAGGATTGGGATTTAGATGATCGTATTGCATTCACGCATTCACTAATGTTACTTTGTTCTCTTATTTTTCAGGTTGGTTATAACTACTTATAATTGGTATAAATCTATTCAAATTTATTTTACTTGATTATGCAATACTTAATATGATTCAATTTGTCAATTCCTAGGAACAAAATAGGCATTTTGGTTATGTCTTGAATTTGCTTCATATTTGGCGCATTCCAAGAGATCCTACTATGGAGACTGTTCATATTTTTCATTCCCAGCCTCGAGGTGATCCTACTGACATGTTCCAATTTTCGTATTCTATTTCCTGTTTTTTCGAACTTTTCCCAGATTTCAGAATCAATGTTATATGATTAACATCATTTGTCAATAGTGCAGGGTTTTTTAGAGGAATTTTAAAACATGTGCCCGACGTGAAAGAAAGACGGTAATTCCTCATGTTGTTAAAACTTGGTTCTTTCCAATGTTATGTGAATCTGTTCTGTGTAATAAAATAAAAAATTAGGAACTAATTTATCAAACATTCCCGGCAGGGACTACCGCTGCATGCGGCCCTTGTTTATTAAACTCTTGATTTAAATCAAAGAACTGTTAAGAATGTGTTTTGGTGTGTGTGGTTTAGTATATATACATATTTATATGTTTATGGTTTGCAATAAAATAATGTTTAGCGAACTAATTATCAATGTCCAAGTATCTCTTGTATGAATAGGGTGGTTTTTCCTGGCCATATCCACATTTTCCAATTATCAAAAGAGCAACATTAATTATCAGATCAATGATTCTTTTATGTCATGAAGGATCCACTATCGTGATGAAGCTCAAAATTCCTTTTCATATCCCATGGATCTTTTGGAAGCTACGTGTAAAAGAAAGGTGCACGTATTTTTCAACCAACAAACTCATCAAGTTCATGGTGAAACCGTTTTTTTTTCTTTAAGAAAAACGCTGATTATATTAATATATAAACAGTACATTGACTTGTATAATCTCAGCTGTAAAGATCTGCAGCGAGAAATCCACCATATACTGGCCAGATGATAATGCTCACTTATAGGAGTAAGGAGCAGAAATGTGTTAGGTTGGCCTCCTCATATCGGGAATAAATCCATCCCTTACAAAAAGACCATCATACAGAATGAGGACAATTAGATTATGAAGGATGGAATGAACAAAAAGATAATGGACCTTCAGAAAATGAGACCTGTGTAATTTAGAGTGATGACTGATAATTGAGAGTGATTAAGAAGCTAAACCTATTCAGATCACCCCTGTACTGCCCTGTGTGTATTGTAATGGCTTTCCAGAAACAAAAAAACACATAACATCTACATCATATTTTGACAAAACGGGCTCGCTTGAGAAAGATTGGCAGGCGTACAAAAAATCATAACATGTCATTTTGACTGACATGCGGGGAAAAGCTCTGGCTGTGCTCGCTTGTAAAGATACAAGTCAGGCTCGCTTGAAATCTATTATCCGGCTCGCTTGTTGACAAGTGACAGGCCCGCTTAAATACTTTAAAACATATCCCAGGCCCGCTTGTTGTGATAAAGGCTGGCATACATTGACGATCAGTCTGCTGGCACGTAGTTACGATTCACAGGCTCGGTTGATATAAACAAAATAGCGACATGCACCCTTGTTGCAAACTACTCTGCCTCGCATGAGAATCTGTGAGCCTAGTCGGAAGAAGAGTATAGTGCCCTCTCCCATATGTCGATTCAGAAACTTGTAGGCTTCCAGAAGACATGAACACAGTTGCCAGGTAATGTAATGATAAGGTCGGCACGCCTGAATATGATAGGACGGTATTGAAATTGAGCATTTGTATCATAGCCCATCTTGTGTGATAGTGTAAAAACAGACACGTATGAATTGATTCATGTCAGGCTCGTTTGAGAAGCTATCCGGCTCGCTTGATGTAGTATGTCCGGCTCTCTTGTGGACGATATACCCGGCTCGCTTGTAGACATATGAAAGAGACTATCACCATATGGGAACATGTGACAGAATACCCCGTTATGGAATTAATATTGCTGGGATTGGCCATCTCTAAAAAGCTGGACGTGCATAATCCCGAATTCAGATACCAAACCTTTCCTGGACAAACCATCCGCCCTGGTATTGTTTTCTCTATATATGTGCATAATGGGAGGATGGTTGAGATTGTCCCAGAAACCTCGAATCCTGTGTAGCCACCCCTGTAAATCAGGCCTCATCATAACCATTGTCCTGCTGACCCATCCAATTACAACCTGTGAGTCCCCATATATGTGCACATCCTGAATCTGAAGAAGGACAACAAAACGGAGACCCCCCCACAGGGCAATCAGTTCCGCCTTGTTGTTGGAGCCCATACCAGCATTCCAGTGAATATGAAGCCTTTCACGTTGAGATATTTTTATCCAGGCACCACAGCCCATAAGCCCATCCACGCAAGCTCCATCGAAATAAATCGCCGGAATTGCCATCACATGTGGTCTAATTCGAATGGAGCAGTCCTGGATAGTATCGATTGGGGAAGGGCGATCTTCCATCCACCCTAGTATATATGCATATACATTTGAAATCCGAAAAGGCACCTCATCAAATATCAATCTGTTTCTACCCAGCCACACTTCCCAAATGAAAAAGAAAGGCAACGATTTAAATTTTCCTTTTAGTTTGTCCCATTCCATGGCAGCAGTCAGAAAATCAATAGGAAACCATGCTGGACCCATAAAATGAGAAGAGAAAAGCCGCCATAAACTCATGATGATAGGACAACGGAAAAAAATATGGTTGGTTGATTCGAGGTCTTGACAGCATATGTGGCATCTAAAAGGGCCCGAGAATCCTCTCCTAATCAAATTTTCTCCCGTAAGGACCCTGCCCTTCTAGACCAACCAGCCAAAAAGGACTATTTTAGTGGGGATCTTCCTCTTCCAAAATATGTAGAAAGATGCTGACATCTGATCCCTGTAAGATGCAAAATTCATCACTCTGTATATGTCGTTTACTATAGGCGCGCCCTCGTGTATGGGTCTGTCCCAAACAATGGAATCCCCACCAGTATCCCAACTTAAACCTGCTGCTCTGAAAGCGTCCCTAAGCATATCCCATTCCTCCGAGACATGCTCCGGCAGCCCTAGCTGGAGCGCAGATTTAAATTCTGGTGAATCGAAAGACCATAATCTGACAGTCTGAGAAATGTAATTGATGCCCCTATGAGCAAGGCAATGTATAAGCAGCGGAGAGGGTGATTCGCTTGAAGGAAGTCCAATAATTTTTTTAAATGTGAAAGGGATGTCTCCGCCGTCCCTAAACAGCCATGCAAGCCGGTCCGAAACATGGCATGAAATCATCCTGAAACTTCACCATATGGTCGATGCGTGCCTGGGGATGGGAAAATTTGAACAAAGAATTTGTTTTAGAAGGTCCCCCCTTATATATTTGCATCTGATTACATCTTGCCATAACCCATCACCGTTTACAGCCTTCCAGAAGGACTTCATAAGCAGTGCGTTGTTGAAGATCCTCGTGTTGAGTATTTCCCATCCATCATGTTGCTTTGTTCTGCATAGGCTCGCCAATTTACATAGATGAATTTTGTGAGACATGTAAGCGCCACCCCATAAGAATTTTGCCATAATTCTGTTCAAACTTTTAATGATGCCATCAGGAATGTAGTACAAATGTCCCCAGTAAACCAGCATTTGAGATAGAACCGCTTGAATGAGAATTAGCCTACCCCCCATGGTAAGCCACCTGTGTGTCCATCCATTTATCTTCCGCCGGAATTTATCGATCATCCAAGTCCAGTCCTGTATCTTATATCCACAGGGCTTAATCCTGAAGCCCAAGTAAGTAAACCCAGCAACAACCTCCTTAATATCAATCCCCATGAATTCAGCTATGAATTCAATCTCCTGCATATCACCATATTCGTATATAATAAAAGATTTACTTTTGTTTATAGACAGACCCGTGGCAGCAGCAAAACGATTAAACATTAAATGGATGAAGAACCAATGGTTCCGCTTCAAATACCCGAACAGCAGGAGATCGTCAGCAAATAAGGAGTGTGTGCATGATACTTCATTTGAGAAAGAAAACCCCTCAATACAGCCTCGTCGCTCCGCATTATGCATAATACCACTGAAACTATCCATGATAAGGATAAAGATCAACGGAGAGAGCACGCAGCCCTGTCTCAGCCCACGTTCCGCAGAAAAAAGGGAGGTAGGAATGCCATTAATAATCACTGCAAATCGAACTGTAGTAATACAGGACATTATCCATCTTATAATCTTAATGGGGAGACCAGTCTTCATGAGCACTAGCCTAATGTATGACCAGTCTATTGAATCATAGGCTTTATGAAGGTCTATTTTCATCAGGATAGCCTTCCTTTTCTCGGAATGGATGGAATGAAGAACCTCTTGTGCAATTGCCACTGCATCATGGATAGATCAACCTTTTAGGAAACTGAATTGCTCTTTTGAAATACAGTCGGACAGAAAACCTTTTAGACGCTCGGCAATAATCTTGGATGTTATCTTGTAAAGAATGTTGCATAGAGCAATCGGTCGGAAGTCCGCAAAAGTTTGGGGTTCGTCCATTTTAGGAATTAGAGCGATGAAAGTTGAATTGAGGTTTGCAGGCATCACTCCCCTCAATCTGATGTGTTCAATGACCTGTGTCAATTCTGCTCCCATCAGATCAAAGAAATGGATAAAAAATTCTGAGGGCCAACCATCAGGCCCCGGACATTTATCTGGAGAAAAAGCTTTAAGAACCTTCAAGACTTCATTCCCTGATATTGCACAATCTAAGGCCGAGATGGCTTCTGCATCAAAAACTCTATGGACGTGCTCCAAAATCCATACCTGGTCCGCCCTGTCAATGCCATCCTGTTTGGAGAAGAACGCAGAAAAGTGTGCGTGCGCTTCATTTTGTATATCCTTAGTTGTATAAGCAACTGAGCCATCCTCTCTCTTAATATACCAGATAGCGCTCTTGTTCTTTCTGCCATTTGCATACTTATGAAAGTACTTTGTGTTCAAATCACCTTCAGCCATCCATGTTATTCTACTTTTTAGCCTCCAAGTAATCTCCTCGATCCTGAGGATCTCTCTTTTCCTTTCCCCAAGCCTAACGAGCTCTTGTAATATTTTCTCATCAGGATAATGATTAATAAAAGAGGATATAATCCTCTCCATCTGTCTCTGAACATCCTTAAATTCCTTCTTTAACTGCAACTTCTTTTCACGTTCCCAAGACTTGGAGGTCGCCTTAACTTTCTGGAGTCTAAAGTGAAAAAAGTCCCAATCATCAGTGAACGGCATGTCATATGTAGCACGCCAAATCTCATCAACCATACCAATGTATTCAGCGTCCTCGAGCCAAATTCTATTAAATTTGAACGGTCGACCACATACTGCCGCATTGTTGGACCAGGATAAAGAAATTGGCAGGTGGTCCGATATATCAGAAACCAGAATCATAGATCTGATATTCTCAAGGATGTCCGCCACCTGTTCTTTTACCAACACCCGGTCGAGCCTCTTCCCAATATAGTTTACACCCCCCCGTTTGTTTGACCATGTAGGTGCCAAAGGATGTGGCCTGATGTCCTTGAGACCCTGTGTATAAAACATATCATTTAAAAACCCAGCCAGCGGATCCATACGAGCAGCATTGCCCCAGATCTCATCCGCGTTGAGGGTTAAATTAAGGCCCCCCATCATTATGATATTTGGGAGGGATAAGATGCCCGATACCTGTATTCTCTTCCAGAAACTCACTCTGTTAGCATATGGAGCATAAATATTAATGAGATTAAAGTTACCTGGCAAACCTCTAAGCTGACCATTTAAAAGAATGCCTCCAAAAAAACTAAATGGTTTGAATGTTGCAAAGTCAGGATTCCACATGGCCATCAATCCCCCGGATCGACCATTTGAGCCAATCGCCGCCACCTGCCAGCGTTTTCTTATGTTCAAAAACAAATTTATAGCCTTCGACCGGTTGGACATAGTCTCTTGTCCCAAAAATACAATAGGGTTCCTGTCATTAAAAAATTCTTTGAGGCAATGACATTTGGGGGCATCGCCCAACCCCCGTAAATTCAGTGAGATGATGTGATTCATGAGAGTGATTTCCGTGGGCGGCATGCTCTAAGCGCCCTGGGAGAGCCATCGGGACCGTCATATCCAACAATAGGAACATCAGACAGACCCACTTCATCATCTGTAAAGAGAGACACAGCCTTAAACTTTCCTTTATTCAACCTGCATACCGCCTTTGCCTTCTTCTTGAGAGAACAAATAGCGGTCGATAAGCCAGATGAATTATTTTTTGGAGTGGGTATAGGCTTATCAAAAACCGTTAAGGCTGCCAGGTCAATATTGGGATTCCCTAACAGCGAATCTATGTCACTTCCAATTGAGTTCCTTGGGGAGTCGTAATGATAAATGGGACCAGATTTATCTGGAGAATTGTGTGAAGAGCCCAAGTTAGCCCCGTAGATCGATCTGTCATCTATCATTAGACCTGTACAGGATGATTCCCCCCTAATTACTTCCAGCTTGTACAATGGCGTATCATTTTCCGGAGAAATCAATTCTCCAGAGTGAATAGGGATCATGGCTTGTAGTGCAGCATTATATGATCTAGACTCGAACTCTATTGGTTTGCCTACCTTATAGCAGGAGTTGGTGTTATTGTCTGAGATGACTTCATTTTGGGGTAGAGTAGGACATGGGACCGGGGCATCCCTATCCTCCGGGATGTTAATAGCATGTGAAAAACAAGGATTTGGCATATTATCATTTTCAGGTTGTAGCACCCTATACAGTTTTCGCTCCACAGAAGGATGGCATGCTATATTAGATGGAACCATGGAGTCAGATATGGAAGTTTCGTGTTGTTTTTCAACAGACCTGTAAAGCTCGTCATCATGAGGATGTATGGAAAACATACCTTTTTTTTCCATTCGCGGAGAGCCCATCCTGTCATTGAATCTTCCTTCACCACCCTGTCTCGCCTTATGAATGCGGAGTCTGAATGGGAAATTGTCCCTAAGATGGCCTGTCTTATGACAAATCAGGCATCTAAAGGGAATGCCCCAAAAATCTATACGCTGGCGGTGCCTCCTATTGTTCCACAGCAAATAAACATCACCCGGCAGATCACCCTTATAATTAATCTCGACCAAAATCCACGCTATCCTTTTATCAGCAGAACCCACAATGTTGGGATCAATATATTTGGTGGATCCGATTGAATCACCAATAGAACGCAGTGCTTTGATAGTCCAGAACTCCAAAGGCAAGCCAGGGAGCTTGACCCATACCAGCTTGCTTCGAGGGGCTTCCAACACCGGATTAAAGCCTATATACCATGGAATGATCTGGAGAAAACATCTTCCCCTAACCTAGGTGCAATCAGAAACCTTGTGGACATCCTTTTCATTCATGAAATGTATGCTAAACCAGCCATTTATAAGCTTGCTGACAATGGGAGAATATCCAATAATGGATTTCCATTTCTTGTATACCCAAGAAGCTGAATCAAAATCCTCAGAATCAGGAAAAACCCATCTACAGACTATAGCCCTACGTTGTAAGCTCGTCACCCGGATACAAAGGTCATCGTAGTCCAGTGCAACTTCTCTGATCTCCATCCTCTGCTTGAATACCTTCCTCTTCCTACGACGAACACATCTTTGAAAATGACCTCTGGAGCGAAACTTAGGATAACCTTTTGCTGCAGATGACTCTAGAAACCCTTGTTTAATGATGGCATCGTCCGCTAAGAACTCGGCCGAAAGGATGCCTTCGCCACCTTGCATCCTGTCAGCCATAATAACCCCCTGTCTTTTGCCTGTAATGATAGAATGACGTCAAAACGCAAACTGATTCATTTCAATTTCGTGTACATAGTGCCGCCACCTTCAGAGTATGTCGTGTCGATCAGAGTTGCTTGCGGAAACGTAGTGATGGATAACCTTGTATACTTCAGCTACAATAAATATGTAGTAAATATGATGTCGATGGGAATGCATTATAGATAATGTAGCCGTAGAAAGTAGATCCAGCTGGGAGGCCTGAATAAAATATCACTTACCACCAACCAATCCTGACATTCATACCCACCTCCGTCACCCGAACTAATTAGATTGTTTTATAGGGTGACGAGTACATCAGAAAGTCCATAAATAGCGATAAGACAAAATCGGATTTCATCCCATCCTATGTCAGAAATAGGAATGATCTTATGTACCTAAGGCGGATTTCACAGAAGGTGCCTGCATTCAGAAACTGAGCATCCTGATCGGCATATCTGTCATCCTGATCCACCCCCGCCGTCAAAAACCTATACCGACGTCATCCTGGAATTTTCAAATTCAAAACATTGTGCCGGAAAGATAACACCGGGGGAAATCCTCCCGATCAAGCTTCTCCGAGCTAAACTGGGCAACAGCAGCAGAAACAGCCGGGCATCGACCACCACCTTCTGAATAATCTAACACCAACACTTTTACAAGGTCGAGAAACAACTACCAAATCCTTTATCCAACGCCACGCATCCGACCCGAAAGAGCAGTTACTTGATTCAAATGTTACAGAACCACTGGATGAGTTCTAATAACCACACTCCTTGGAAACCATATGCCCCGAGGATTTTTTACAACTAAACAACTCTACTGCCAGCATAAAATAATAATAGGAGCGAGGCCACCAATAGCAAAAAACTTCCCATTAAGGTTCCAGCTACTAAAACAGAGCTATACAGAAATACAACATCCACAAACAACTATAGCCACCATGAGCAAACATCATCGTCCAAACCAGGTTCCAGCTATGCGAACAATACCAGTTCTATAAACAACACAAGCCACCATTAACAAACCTCAATGCGTACCAGCTTGGTAGACCCGGAAAAATAGCCACTGGGAGCGACAAAAAAGTCCTCAAAGGTTCCAGCTAGTTGTATGAAGTGTATTACCAATAGCTCAGGTAAAGCCACTCAATGGGAGAAATTTGTCCATTTGGGTACCAGCTTCAGCCCCCATTTCGCATGTCAAAGAAGAGCCATGAAAGTAGTTGTATTATGGTTCAATAGTGGCGACCCTTACACCAGCAATTCTAAGAAGTTACAGATTCATTTATGAAATTCAAATTATCAAAACTCGATCATCTTTCATCAATTCAACCGCCCAGAAATATTGTAGCCAATCGTAAACCTTAACTTGGAAAGAAATGAGCTCTAACTGTGTAGGAGGCTCCTAAACCTCCCCTAACCCGTTGCTATAAATTTTCAGACCTACTACATTGTTACTAAATTCCAACCCTGCACCCAGTACAATGGCAGCCACTAGAAATAATCAAATATAAAATTCGCTTCGGTGTTGGTAAATTCCCTCGAATCGTAAAATGGCAGAATTAAATATATTTGCAGAAAACAAATTTAATGGTAAATTTACGAAGCTTTAAAAATGTTGATGTGCTGGAGAACAATTTTAGCTTTGTAATGGTAAAATTAAGTATTAAAGATGAATGTTAGTTAAACCAAATGGAAATTATTTACGAAAACTTATACTGGAATACAAAATTGATAATGTATTTACTCTGATATAAAACAAAATGACAAATTATAATTCAATTCTAGATTATAATTTAGATGCTTACCATTTTTGCTCTTTAAAATATTTCGAAAGAAATAAGAAAAGAAATCTGGAGATAATACTTCTCCTTTTTTCTTATTTTCATTTTCCTAAGAGAGTAGTACTATTAATGTAGTAATACCTCATAATGTTTATAGGGGTGTTCTTTACAATCCTCGTGAAAATCCAAAAAAAACCTGTAAGTTACAATTTCAAATTTGCAGAAAATTTTAACAATAGAGAGTTTTATGGGATACTATCATTTTATGATATTTTCTATTGTTAGAGTTCTCTTCAATTTTGAAAAGCCAAATTAAAATCTGTAACGAAAGAAATTGTTATGCCTTACACCACTAAAGAAACTGTTATGCTTCAGACCATATTATGCAGAAATCCCAACTTCAAATTTGCAGAAAACCCTAACAATAGAGAGTTTCATGAGATATTACTACCCTATGAAACTTTCTATGGTTAGAGTCCTCTCCAATTTTGAAAAGCCAAATTAAAGAAACCATTGTGCCTCAACTTATGCAGAAATCCCAACTTCAAATTTGCAGAAAACCCTAACAATAGAGAGTTTCATGGGGTACTACTACCCTATGAAACTTTCTATGGTTAAAGTCCTCTCCAATTCTGAAAAGCCAAATTAAAATCTGTAATGAATAAAGTTGTTATGCCTCACATCACTAAAAAAACTGTTAAACCTCACACCACATTATGCAGAAATCCCAACTTCAAATTTGCAGAAAACCCTAACAATAGAGAGTTTCATGAAATACTACTACCCTATGAAACTTTCTATAGTTAGAGTCCTCTCCAATCTTGAAAAGACAAATTAAAAAAACTGTTGTGCCTCACAATTTATGCAGAAATCCCAACTTCAAATTTGCAGAAAACCCTAACAATAGAGAGCTTCATGGAGTACTACCCTATAAAACTTTCTATGATTAGAGTCCTCTCCAATCCTGAAAATCTAAATTAAAGAAACTGTTGTGCCGAGTACCTTATTCAGAAATCCCATATAGACTCTTCAGAACCGGAAATCCCCACGGTTGGCAAGAAAAGGAACTGAACTTATCTTATGATTATATTTACTTACTCATTATTTAATTAAAGATTAATTAAATAGAACTAGTTGTCCTTTCCCATAGTGACTTAAACGGGCAAGATATATCTG
>JAXQQM020060443.1:0-47066 GCA_034641835.2 Pinus albicaulis | reverse complement strand
GTATATACGCGGATACCCTTTACTAAACTCGCGTATACACAGATATCTATTTATGTCATTAACTCTTCACTTAAATCATTCCTTCATTTATTCATCAGATGTTCTATAAACAGTAAACATGTGCAGTAAGAACAAACTAAACCATCACACAAAGCATCACACATGAACACCAGGATTTTTAGGTGGAAACCCAAGTCGAGAGAAAACCACCGCTGCAGTTGCTCACCCTTCAATATTTTATTATAGAGAAAACATCTTACAACATATGTGCTGGTGCAAACTTGACCAGCACGTAGGCACCCACCTGCGCTCGTTTACCAGCCTCTCCTGGAAGGGAGCTCCAACCCCCCCGACTCTGCCACTGTGGCCCTCTCTCCGGAAGGGAGCTACGACCTCCTCGATCTCGCTTACTGTGTCTTCTCCCTAGATATTTAGAATGCCATCGACTAAAGGCTACAACCCTCAGCACCTCTACGGACCACGTTTCATCAATTTTCACACTGGATCCAAAGCTTCCTTTAGGACACCACTTGTAGGCCACATTTCATCATATTTTCAGACTGGGCCCACTCCATACATTTAAGCTCAATCATACATCAAACTGAAACTTATCAATTTAGACAACCCAAAACTGTAGAATACATCATTCACAGATAGTAGTAACACAGCAGAATAGATCAGACATTTCATACCCCTTGCTTCAGCAAACCCTAGTTTGCATACGCGCTTTCCTTTCACTGATACCGCGTGTATACACGCTTCCAATCACATCAACCCGCGTATACTTCTGTACAAATTACAGAGCTGTTTTCACTGCGCATATGCGCTTTATCTTCAGCAAAGCCGCGTATATATGCGCTTCTTCTGCGGCGAACTAGCATATGGTTCTTCAGACATTTAGGGCATTGCAGTTCTTCAGAACAGATACATTACTCAGATTTTACCCTTTACTTCAGACAGATGTTCGCCTCTTCTCAGATCTAATCATCCCGTAAAAAGATCTAGCAAATGCAAGTGCATTTCAGATCTAGATACCCTTCTTCATCATTTGTGCATCATGTAATCAGATCTATCATTCAACTGTAACCCTTTCCATTCAGATATACTTCAGAGAGAAGTATTCATTCAAGCTCAGACATCTTGCACCCACGCTCATGATTTGCACAATGAATTTCTTCTCTTTATATAGGTTTACCCTTTTTTCAATACCATGAGCCAAAACCACATTACTTCCGATGGTATTCCTGGACGGGGTCATTTAGACGAATCATTACCTAATACAATGGGTCAATACCATGGTGGTTACCCCTGGTTTTGCACTTTTTGAGCGCTTTTGCCCATACGCGACTTGGCATGTACTTAACCGCGTGCATACGCGACTTCTCCTAGACAAATCCGCGTATTCCTTGAAACATACTCTTTTCATCATGGATCTAGCACATATTGAATTCCTTTCTTCATTACCTTTTGTACTCTCTGTAGATACATCAGATTTACATCTTTAAACAGGTTCATCAAGACATATTCTATCAAGCACAACTTCATCAGGTGGGTTGCCATTCAAGGACAACACTCTGTCAAGTGGGTACGCAGCATCATATCACATCAGATTAACATCATTTACCAAGTTCATCAAGTCAAGAATAACTTCATCAGGTGGATTGCCATCAAGGACAACACAAGTCAACAATCTCATGTCTTCATCTTCATTCAGTGGGTTGCCATCAAGGACAACACTCTGCATCATATTGCCAACAATATCCCCCTTTGGACTTGATGGCAACCACGATGGTGTTTGGTTATCACAACAGATAGGTATATTAAGAATACAATGACACCATGTCACTCTCCCCATTTTTGACACCATTCTTTCTCTTCATTCAAACACCATGTCACTCTCCCCCTTTGACATCAAGGGCAAAGGGCGGATCAAAACCAACACTCTCTCCCCCTGTTCTCCTTATGTAGAAGAAGCGTTCTGCAGATCTGATGTATACTGAAGTGACCAAGCTCCCCCTGAGTTCATGCTGAATCTTCAAACATATTTTTCAATGAAGTACATGACTATATGAACTTCCTATCACCAAAGACTCATACTTACATCAAATATCCAACCAAGTGGATTTACATATGAGACTCAAGTACCCAACCAAGTGGGTTTACACATTTCAATTCAGCTACCCAACCAAGTGGGTTTACAAAATTTGACAAGTCCTTACATGACTGAATATTACAATTTTACATCATGGGTCTCAATAAGACCTTTTCATCAAATTACACATATGACCATTTATGACCAACACCAGAAATTCCTCAAGAAAAAGATCATTTTTCAGAATCAACATAATGCCAACAATGCATTATACTCAGCAAGGCCAATACTCCCCCTGAAACTGTGCACCCAAGCATCCTTTCCATATGACCAAGGCTCCCCCTTAGTTTATGCCGCCTGAACACCTTCAACAGCAAGTCACCGACTACAATCTCTGCATGATCTGTCCTTGTCTAATCGTTAGCAGTCAGACTGATGCTCCCCCTGAACCTCTGTTCCTGATCTTCAGCTGTCATCCCAATTCTCTTATCATTAATGCATACGTGACTGTGTCTGCTGGAACTCGCGTGTATACGTGAATTTGGTTCATCTAACCCCCGTATGGAAAGTGAAGCATAGAAAATTTTACATTTCTTCAACTCCCCCTGAACTTATACCTCCTGTACCTGTCTTCTTCATATCAGATGATTTGTCAGGAAGAAACATAACCAGAAAAGCCAAACAGTATTGCAGAATGCTGACACCAACCAAAAATAGTCAACAACTATCCATACGCGACTTTCTGTTCATATACTCGCGTATATACGCGACTGTATATCAGGAAAACCGCGTATCCTATTTAATCTTCTGAATTTATGCAGATTTGTTCTTTTGACTGGCAGAGAACACTCCCAGCTTCTGTCTTAGATACTCGAATGCTTCCCTGGGCAGAGGTTTGGTAAAGATATCAGAAACTTGTTCTTTGGAGGGAACATACTCCAACTTCACCTTTTGCTCAAGCACTTGTTCACGTAAGAAGTGATACTTGATGGGAATGTGCTTGGTCTTCGAATGCATAACAGGATTCTTTGAGATACTGATGGCACTTGTATTATCACACATAATGGAGATAGGAGAAGCACATTTGATTTGAAAATCTTGTAAGGTTTGCATCATCCAAAGGATTTGAGTGCAACAAGATGCGACAGCCACATATTTTGCTTCTGCTGTAGATAATGAAATAGAATTTTGCTTCTTGCTAAGCCAAGATACTAACCAGGGTCCCATATAGAATGCACCACCACTAGTGATTTTCCGATCATCAACACTTCCAGCCCAATCTGCATCAGTGTAAGCATGAAGAGTAAGATCAGCATTCTTTGGATACCATAGACCAAAGTCTTGAGTTCCTTGTAGATATTTGAAAATTATTTTCACAGCCTGAAGGTGAGACTCTTTTGGATTAGCTTGGAATCGTCCAACAATCCCAACTTCATGCATAATGTCTGGTCTAGTCCCAGTGAGATAAAGTAGACTTCCTATCATTGATCTGTATTCTGGTTGATTCACCGTGGGAGAATCATCATGAGAACTGAGATTGCATCCGGTTATCATTGGTGTACTTACAGGTTTGCATTCTTCCATGCCATACTTCTTCAAAATTTGCTTAAGATATTTTTCTTGTGAAAGGAATATACCATCTGCAGTTTGATGCACTTGCAAGCCAAGAAAGAATGTTAGTTCCCCAAGTAAGGACATTTCAAATTCTTGCTGCATGACATAAGAAAATTTTTGACTCATAGATTCTTCGTTACTCCCAAAAATGATATCATCAACATATACAACCACAATCAATAGTTTATCATTTTCAACTTTTGTGTATAAGTTGCTATCAGCAGACCCCTTTGAAAATCCTTGTTGATGAAGATATTTGTCAAGACGATAATACCATGCCCTTGGAGCTTGTTTGAGACCATATAGAGCCTTTTTAAGTCTACAAACAAGATTTTCATCATTTCCCAAAATGAATCCTTCCGGTTGTTCTATATATACTTCTTCTTCTAGGTCTCCATTAAGAAAAGCAGATTTAACATCCATTTGATAAACTTTGATTTGTTGATAACTTGAAAAAGCAAGAAACATCCTTATGGCTTCAAGTCTAGCTACAGGAGCAAACGTTTCTTCAAAGTCTATACCTTCTTGTTGAGTATACCCTTTGCAGAGCAGTCTAGCTTTGTTTCTTACAACATCCCCATTCTCATTTAACTTGTTCTTGAAAATCCATTTAGTTCCAATGACATTTTTATCATGTGGTCTTGGTACCAATTCCCAAGTGTCATTTTTTTCAATTTGATCAAGCTCTTCATTCATGGCTTGCTTCCAACATTCATCTTTTCTAGCTTGATTGACATTGTGTGGTTCAATTGTGGATAGAAGTGCCAGATGACTAGAAGATCTCACAAGAGTTCTCCTTGTTCGTACACCTGATTCCTTGTCTCCCAAAATTTGAGATTCAGGATGATTCTTTTGAACATATCTCGATGGAGCTTTTTCAGATAGATCATCTTCAGGTTCTTCATTGGATCCACTGTCTATATCATTTCTATTTGATGTAGAAGGACATAAGTCACCATCATCTTCTTTTGTTGTTTGTTTTTCTTCTTTAGGAGCTGCAGGAGACTCATCAATAACAACATCAATACACTCAACAATATTTTGAAGCCTTTTATTGTAACATTTGTATGCTTTGCTTGTAGATGAGTAACCAAGAAATATCCCTTCATCTGATCTAGGTTCAAACTTGCCAAGATTTTCATCATTATTTTTGATAAAGCATTTACTTCCAAAAACTCTAAAATGCTTCACAGTGGGAGAATTACCATACCAGAGTTCATATGGATTTTTGTCACTATTTACCCGAACATGAGCCTTGTTGAGAATGTTAGCTGCTGTATGTGCTGCTTCACTCCAGAACATGTCAGGAGTTCCAGAATCATCAAGCATAGCTCTAGTCATTTGTTGAATTGTTCTATTCATTCTTTCTGCTACGCCATTTTGTTGTGGAGTGCCTGCTATAGAGAACTGCTTTTTATGCCATGTTGTTTACAAAATTCAAAGAATTCATTTGATGTATATTCTCCTCCTCAATCAGATCTAAGACACTTGATTTTTAGATCTAATTCATTTTCTACCAATGCTTTGAAGCTCTGAAATTTTTCAAATGCTTCATCTTTGTGTATAATGAACCCGATCCAACACATTCTAGAGTAATCATCAATAAATAAGATGTAGTATTCTTCCTCACGTGGTGAATTTTTCCTCATATGACCACATATGTCAGTATGAATGAGTTCAAGAGGCTTACTTGATGATCCTTCTTTGGCATTAAATCTTACTCTGGTCTGCTTACCGAATTGACAAGATTTGCATATGATACTTTCTGGTAGATTAACATTGGGAAGATCACGAACAGCTTGAAGTCTGCTGGCTTTGTTGATTTGAGAGAAACTCAGATGACCCAGCCTTCTATGCCATAGCCAATTTTTTGAAGACTTGCTCAAGTAACATTGATCTATGCCGTTCAGTACATACAGGTTGCTTGGATTTCTTTTTCCTTTTATAATGATTTTACCTGTATCAAGATCACGAACCACACATTCTTTTGAACTAAAGACCACTTCTGTTCCTTGATCACACATTTGACTTACACTTAACAGGTTATGCCTTAATCCATCCACATAAATGACATCATTAGCCTTCAATTTTTCTTTTAGAAACACTGACCCTTTTCCTTTAATTACAGCAGGAGTATCATTTCCAAAAGTAACTTTCTTTTCCTTTTCTAGAGCATTATATGCAATAAGTTTGCTTTTGTCACCTGTCATGTGTCTTGAGCACCCACTATCAATGTACCATTGATTTTCTTCACCTTCTGCAAATAACGCTATCCCACAATTTTCAACCGGTATTTCTTTCTTTTTCCACACTTTAGAGCTTGAGGGAACGTGTTCTTTTGGCTGGACCTTGCTCCTGCATTCAGATTCTTCATGACCAAAGTTATTGCAATAAGTACATTCAACTTCGTTTTGAAGAGGAGAAAAGTTGATATAGGTGTTCTTCTTTGGTTCAATATTCATCCTTTTCTTTCTTGCTTCTCTTGTCATGATGGTTTTATATGCAACACATTGAACAACTTTATGACCAAAATTGTGACATGAGAAACATTTTCCATTGAAGTAGAAATTTCTGCGATCATGAAATATTCTATTTGAATTTACCTGTTGGTTGTAGCTTCTTTGAAAGATCTCCCTGTTAGTGTTCCTTGATTTGAGATGATTATGCTTTATCTGTAAAGATCCTTTGTTCCCTTGCTGAGTGGCTGAATGTGGAGAACTAGTTGTGGCTGCTTTCAGATAATTTGGTGCTGAAGTCTGGGAAGATTCCCCAGTATATCCAAGACCTGTTTTTATAAGAGGAGACCGTTGTATATTGATAATCTCATCTAAGGTTTCTGAACCTTTAGCAAATCTAAGATTGAGAGTCTTCACTTTCTCATTATCTTTCCTTAGACTTACTACTTCACACTCCAATTCCTCAATGCATTTTTCCTTTGCTTCAAGTTGATTTTCAAGAGTCTCTATGATTATGTTCTTTTCTTCTAGGCTTACTTTGAGTTGATTGTTTTCTTCAAGAAAATCATTGTCCTCTAGAGCATCCAAAAAAGTATCCTTTTCTTCTCTTTGTTCAAAAGCCATGAGAAGTCTAAAGTCTTCTTCACATTCTTCCTCACTATTAGATGATCCATCACTGTCTTCATTAGTATAATAACTTTTTCTTGTGCTAGATTGATTCTTATTCCTTCTTGCTACTTCTTTTCCTTTAGCCGATGTTTCTTTATAAGGACACTTTGCAGCATAATGACCAACTCTTCCACAATCAAAACATTTGAAAGGAAGCTTACCTTTGAACCTTCCGATTCCTAGTTGGAGTCTTCTCACAAAATTTGCTTCTTCTTCTTCTTCAGATATATAGCTGGATTCTTTGACAACTTCCTTTTCTTTTCCTTTTGCAGATGCCTTAAAAACAACTTCTTTGATTTGAGAAGGACCTCCTTGTCTCATTTCAAAAGAAGTCAGAATACCATGTAATTGAACAATAGTAAGAGTTTGCAGATCTTGCCTTTCTTCAATAGCGGAGACTTTAGAGTCAAATTTTGAAGTCAAGGATCTTAAGACTTTTTCCACCAGAGTAGTATCAGTTATGGTTTCACCCAAATTTCTCATTCGATTTACAACATCATCTAGACGAAGGAAGAAACTGGCAACACTTTCATCACTATGCATTTTCAAATTTTCATATTCAATTCTAAGAGTTTGGAGTTTTGCATTTTTTACCTTTGTATCTCCTTCATAGCTCAGAATGATTTTGTCCCATATTTCTTTTGCTGAATGTAGCTGCATCACTTTAGCAAATTCTGATTCAGACATGCTTCCTAATAAGACATTCACTACTTTGGCATTGATTGATTTGAGAAGGACCTCCTTGTCTCATTTCAAAAGCAGTCAGAATACCATGTAATTGAACAATAGTAAGATTTTGCAGATCTTGCCTTTCTTCAATAGCTGGAACTTTAGAGTCAAATTTTGAAGTCAAGGATCTTAAGACTTTTTCAACCAGAGTAGTATCGGTTATGGTTTCACCCAAATTTCTCATCCGATTTGCAATATCATCTAGACGAAGAAAGAAACTGGCAACACTTTCATCACTATGCATCTTCAAATTTTCATATTCGATTCTAAGAGTTTGGAGTTTTGCACTTTTTACCTTTGTATCTCCTTCATAGCTCAGAATGATTTTGTCCCATATTTCTTTTGTTGAATGTAGCTGCATCACTTTAGCAAATTCTGATTCAGACATGCTTCCTAATAAGACATTCACTACTTTGGCATTGATTTCATACTTCTTCCTTTCAGCTGCATCAGTAGGAATGCTTGTCGGATATTGATAGCCTTCTTCCACGATTGCCCATACATCTGCACCAAGACTTTGCAGATATGCTTTTGTTCGTACCTTCCAGAATATCAAATTGCTTCCATTGAATAGAGGTGGCTTTATAGACATTACTCCTTCTTGACTTCCCATTGCGATGGATCTCCTTCAAGTGATCAAGCTTCTGCAGAAGGACCTGCTATGATACCAATTGTTGGGAAAAATACTGAGAGGGGGGGTGAATCAGTATTTACTGCTTATTCAAAACTTTTACTTTTTCTTGCTTCTAAAACCCATACGCTACTTTCCTGATACAGACTCGCGTATATACGCGGATACCCTTTATGAAACTCGCGTATACACAAAGATCTAATTATGTCATTAATTCTTCACTTATATCATTCCATCATTCATTCATCAGATGTTTAATAAACAATAAACATGTGCAGTAAGAACAGAATAAACCATCACACAAAGCATCACACATGAACACCAGGATTTTTAGGTGGAAACCCAAGTCGGGAGAAAACCACCGCTGCCGTTGCTCAGCCTTCAATATTTTATTATAGAGAAAACATCTTACAACATATGTGCTGGTGCAGACTCCTACCAACATGCAGGCACCCACCAGCGCTCGTTTACCAGCCTCTCCTGGAAGGGAGCTCCAACCCCCTGACTCGTTTACCAGCCTCTCCTGGAAGGGAGCTACGACCCCCTGATCTCGTTTACCAGCCTCACCTGGAAGGGAGCTACAACCCCCTGACTGAAGGCTACAACCCTCACCACCTCTATGGACCACATTTCATCAATTTTCACACTGGATCCAAAGCTTCCTTTAGGACACCACTTGCAGACCACGTTTCATTATATTTTCAGACTGGACCCACTCCATACATTTAAGCTCAATCATACATCAAACTGAAACTTATCAATTCAGACAACCCAGAACTGTAGAATACATCATTCACAGATAGCAGTAACATAGCAGAACAGATCAGACATTTCATACCCCTTGCTTCAGCAAACCCTAGTTTGCATACGCGCTTTCCTTTCACTAATACCGCGTATATACGCGCTTTCAATCACATCAACATGCGTATACTTTTGTACAAATTACAGAGCTGATTTCACTGCGCATATGCGCTTTCTCTTCAGCAAAGTCGCGTATATATGCGCTTCTTCTACGACAAACTAGCGTTTGTTTCTTCAGACATTTAGGTAAATGGAATTCTTCAGAACAGATACATTACTCAGATTTTACCCTTTACTTCAGACAGATGTTCGCCTCATCACAGATCTAATCATCCCCTAAACAAATCTAGCAAATACAAGTACATTTCAGATCTAGATTCCCTTCTTCATCATTGGTGCATCATGCAATCAGATCTATCATTCAACTGTAACCCTTTCCATTCAGATATACTTCAGAGAGAAGTATTCATTCAAGCTCAGACATCTTGCACCCACACTCATGATTTGCACAATGAATTTCTTCTCTTTATATAGGTTTACCCTTTTTTTCAATACCATGAGCCAAAGTAATACCATGAGCCCAAAACTACATTACTTCCGATGGTATTCCTGGACGGGGTCATTTAGACGAATCATTACCCAATACAATGGGTCAATACCATGGTGGTTACCCCTGGTTTTGCACTTTTTGAGCGCTTTTTCCCATACGCGACTTGGCACGTACTTAACCGCGTGCATACGCGACTTCTCCTAGACAAATCCACGTATTCCTTGAAACATACTCTTTTCATCATGGATCTAGCACATATTGAATTCCTTTCTTCATTACCTTCTGTACTCTCTGTAGATACATCAGATTTACATCTTTAAACAGGTTCATCAAGACATATTCTATCAAGCACAACTCCATCGGGTGGGTTGCCATTCAAGGACAACACTCTATCAAGTGGGTACTCAGCATCATATTGTCAACACACATCATATCACATCAGATTTACATCATTTACCAAGTTCATCAAGTCAAGAATAACTTCATCAGGTGGATTTCCATCAAGGACAACACAAGTCAACAATCTCATGTCTTCATCTTCATTCAGTGGGTTGCCATCAAGGACAACACTCTGCATCATATTGCCAACACACTTCTCCTTTAGGAGGACAATCAAGATTTTTAAAAACTTACCACAGGGTGAAGAAAGAATTTTTTTGGGATGGCCTTAAATCTGATATTCAAAAGCTTGTGGTGTAATGTTTGGTTTTCCAGCAGAATAAAGTGGAAACAATTAAGACCCCGGGACTTCTACAACCTTTATCCATTCCAAGTCAACGTTGGGAGGAGATTTCAGTGGATTTTATCACAGGTTTACCTAAGTCCGAAGGAAAGAGTGTCATCATGGTGGTAGTTGATAGACTTACCAAGTATGCACACTTTTGTGCATTATCTCATCCATTTAAAGCAAGTACAATGGCTACTACATTTATGGACAGAATTCAAAAGCTACATGGAAGCCCAAGGGTTATTGTGAGCGACAGAGATCCCATTTTTACTGGAAATTTTTGGACGGAGTTATTTTCTTGTTTGGGTACTCAATTAGCTCATAGCTCATCTTATCATCCTCAATCTGATGGTCAAACTAAAATAGTAAATAAATGTTTGGAAGGATATCTTCGTTGTTTTGTATCTGATAAACAAACACAATGGGTCAAGTGGTTACCTCTCGCTGAATGGTGGTATAACACTTCCTTCCATACTGCAGCAAAAATGACCCCATTATGGCACTTTATGGATATCATCCACCATCGATCACATCATCTTTAAGGGAAAATTCGAAGGTTCAAGCAGTGGAAGATCACATCGAGCATCAGCAAGAAGTTCTCCAACTCTTAAAGGATAACATGAATTTGGCACAAAATCGAATGAAACAACAGGCAGATCAACATCGTAGCGAGAGAAGTTTTGATGTAGGAGATTGGGTATTTTTAAGGCTACAACCATACAAACAAATGTCCCTCAAGCAAGCAAAGAAGGATAATAAATTATCGCCAAAGTACTATGGTCCTTACAAGGTGTTGCAAAATATTAGTACTATGGCATACAAATTGGAGCTTCCTGCTTCTTCGCGAGTACATCCAGTTTTCCATGTTTCATGCTTAAAGAAGGTTATAGGTGAAAATCTTCCAGTTCAAACAATATTGCCAGAACTTGATGAGGAAGGAAAAATCATATTGGAACCTGAAGCGGTCACAGAAACAAGAACTCGACAGCTACGAAATCGATCAATTTCAGAGTATCTCATCAAGTGGAAGAACTTACCCACTGAAGATTCTACATGGGAGGATGGGAATTTTATACAGAAGCACCCAGAGCTACTCAAGCGTTGAGGAAAACACTTTTTTGAAGGAGAGGGGCATGTTAGGTCCCTATATTGCTAGTATAGTCCCTTATTGTTGTTAGTGTAACCCCCTTATTGTTATTATTGTACCCTTGTAACCCCCATTTTGTTATTATTGTGCCCTTAAATTATTATTTTAGGTCGGCTAGGATTACATTGTAATTTATGAACTCCTATATATAGAAGGACGTTTTGGTCATTTGTATCATCAAGGAATTGTTCATTTATGTAATGTATTTGAGGTTGCCCCCTCGAAGTGGCTTATTTCTAAGGCATTGATATCTCTTTTCTTCTATTTTTGGAGGCTGATTTACACAACATATGTGTTGGTCATGCCTGGCCTTATACTTATCCTATGACTTGTGCATTGTTTCTAGTACCTTTAGATGGATCTTCCTGATATTTTATATAAAATTTTGATCCCTTAAATATCTCTTGTAATAACTTCCCTCGCTCCTCCTTGCTGCCCATTTGCAATATCCAAGGGTGAAGGTGGAAAATATCAAAAATAATTCTCAAATGGGACTCTCCTGTAGAAGTGTGGGCTGCTATGTTATAAGAATTTTGTATATATAAAATATTTTATTCCCAGGTCTTCATATGCTTGTGGTTTTATCCCCTCAGAAGTTGCACCAAAGTCTTGTTGACTACTTCTGTCTACCCATATTTATATGGATGGAATTTTGTCGATTTCTTTAACTTCGTGTCCATCTTCTGCCACAATCTAGTATAAAATGCACTCAGAAATACTATATCCCTATCTAAAATGATGCTCCATGTTATTGCAAACTTCACCCAGACCTATCCAAAAAACAAGTGTGATGCTTCTTGTTTGTTGATGGTCTTTTTACAGGGCATCAGAACAACTCTTGTTGAATTTGTCAACTACCACGAACAGGTAGTCATTTCCATTGATGGTTGTCAATAAACCTCTAACAAAATACATGGAAATGGTTTCGCAAGGATGAGTAGGTATAGGTAATGGATGATATAGACCTTGCTTCATGTTACTAGGCTTGCTGTTACAACAAAGAATGCATCCTCCTATGAGCCTAGCTATATGTTCTTGCATCTTCAGCCAATACACATACCTATGAAATTTAGCAAAAATATTCCCTACACAAAAGTGCCTTATAACCTTGGAGGTGTAAGCATCTATAATAAGCTGCAATCACTCACCTTTAGGAACACATAACTTATCTAGCCTGTAGAGTAATCCATCCACAAGATGGTAGTCAATGGTGTTGTTTCCATTTTGCACATGACTATGAATCTACAACTGTTGATACACCTCCTTGAAGTCCTTATCCTCTAAATATGCCTTTCTATAAACATCATGGGTGAATGGTTCCATGAGCATTAGAGTCCCAAAAGCTGTAATATTTGATGTGGGTGGACTCGACAACATGTCAGCCAACTTGTTTGTGCTTGCCTTCTTATACTTGATCACCATTGAAACTTATGTAGAAACCTCATCCAATTGTAGCGCCTGATCTGTTATATCTTCTATTGGGCCTACAAGTACTGTAACAGTTAGTGATCTTTCTGGATTACTGTATCCTTTCCCATAAAATAATGATTCCACTTCTTCATAGTTTGCACCATGGCATATAACTCCTTATCGTAGGTAGGGTAGAAAATAATTTTCGCATGAAAAACTTCAGAATGGTAACATATATCCCTTCCTCCCTGCATCAAGACAACTCCTAGAACATAACCACTCGCATCTGTCTCCACTCAGAAATTCCACTGCAAGTTTGGTACTGCTAGAACTGGTCCTTGAATATATTCTTCTTTAACTCCTCAAAATACATTTGCTGACATTTTCCCCATTGAAAACTCTTTCCACTTTCTTTTATGGCGTAGATTGGTGCTACTACCATTGAAAAACAAGGCTATTAATTTCCTCAGGTATTGTGTTGCCCCGATGAAACTATTAACCTTAGAAACATTGGTAGGAAAAGCCCATTTCATGATGGCCTCCATATTGGAAGGATCTATCCTCAACTCTCCTCGACCAATCACATACCCTAGATATGGAAAATACTACTGCACAAACTTACATTTCTTGATATTTTCTAGTAGTTGTTGCTTCTTCAATGTTTTTGGCACCTACGTCAAATGTGACATATGCTCCTCCCAGGTAGCACTAGATACTAGTATATCATCCAAATAGACAATAACAAATGAATCTATAAAAGGGCACAATACATCATTCTTTAATCTCATAAATGTAGCTGGTGCATTACATAGGCCAAATGGCACAACTAACCACTCATAAAGACCTTTCCTAGTTTTGAAGGTGGTCTTCCATGCATCTTCTTCTTTGACTCGAAGTTGGTGATATCCAGGCTTCAAGTCCAAGTTGCTAAAGTACATTTCTTGCTGCATTTGATCTAGCAGATCCTCTATCCTAGGCAGGGGGTATTTTCTCTTAACCATGATTTTATTCAATGCCTTTTAATCTATAAACATTTTCTAATTCATATCCTTCTTTGGCACAATGATTATGGGTGACCCACATGGTGACGTGCTTAGTCAAATGATTCCCTATTCCAAAAAATACTGCAACTGTTTCTTCACATAACTTGCTTCTATAAAAAACTTTGTGTACAACCCAATATTTGGAAATGGGAAGTCTGAAAAATGTTTTATCTCATGCTCCACTTCTCTCTTATGTGGTAACCCTTTAGGCTATCGGAACACATCCTTTTATGCCTCTAACAACTCCTCCAATCATTTTTTTGTTTCTTAGTACACCGCTCAAGGGGTTCCTTGCCTCTTATTGACTCCTCTTCAAATCACCTTCTCGTAAAAATAAATAAAACATACTTCTTGCTAGAATTTATCAATTTGTTGGCTTGATTAGCACTTACCAGTGAAATTTTTGACTTGTCTTTGTGCACGTTGATGATGAACGAAATTCCACCCTTGATAAGCCAGTACTAATTAGTTTTAATCATGAATATTTCATCTCACAAATACATGTATCGACTCCCGAATACGACTCTGGATACATCAAGAGGAACCACATCTAGATCTACTTCATTAATAAAATCAGCACTGATAGCAAATCTAATTCTACATTGTTTTATTACCTTCAAGTCTGCATCCCTATTTACTGATGTCAATGGATATGAGTTTGGATGATCACAAACTTCTAGCCCCAACTTATTGACTATATTTTCTGCAATGAGATTCACCTATGATCGTGAGTCAAATAGAGCATCAATATTGGTCTTCTTGACCTCTATCTTTATATGGAATATTTTGGTCATTTATTTCCCTTCTTGTTGTTGGAGGCTACTCAGATTCACCTTCTTTTGTACTGATGTAGAAACGATCTTCTCATCCAAATCCAAGCTACTGTCAACTTGGTTGCTCGATTAGTGGCCATGAGATCCATCTTGTTATCTTTCTTCTTTTTCTTGGGGTTTTTCTCTCGATGCAACTTCCAACACTTTTCCTATGTATGGCTATTAATGTTGCAGTGGTTGCTAGGATATTCACACCAATGTGTTGTGGCTGCCATAATTTTATCTTTCCCCCATTTTTTCTTCTTCTTCCCTTAGAAGTAGCATGTTTCTCTTTCTACTTACATCCGCTTGATTTTTCTCTTTTCAAGTATATGTTCCCCAAGTACTATGCCTGTACATAAGCCTCATCCACCATTTTTGGCTTAAACAACATCACTTGCTTATGTTGATGGTGGTGATGAACCCCGAAGTAATTAAGGAGTACATGTAGGTTATTTGGAGAGATACCCAACATTATAGCCATATTTCTGAATTTTTTGGTGTACGCTTGCATGCTTTGGCCCGACTCTTGCCTGAAGTAATGCCACCGGATCCACTAGTCCTCCACATACCTAATGGAATAAAACTATGACTTAATGAGGATTTTTAAATCCTCCCACTCAGTCACTGGATGTTCTCCCTCCAACCTCAAGGTTTCTATGTGGCTCTACCACCAATTCAGTGCATGGCCTTCCAATTTGAGGGGGGAAAATGAGATTTTTTACCCTTGCTCGATCTGATGGACACTGTAAAAAAATCCTAGTTGCTACAATTAGGGGTTCACCTTTAGAACATCGATCTCGTCGTGGTAGGCTTGATATCAATTGTTTCTTCCACTATAAACAAGGACTGGGATTGATTCATGGCACTCGAACTGTGTTGATACTTTTCGTGCTCTTTCTTCGACTAGTTCTTCATATCCTCCCAATCTCCTGGTCTTTTTTCTGATCCATCCTATGCATTCAAACCTTCATATTCTCCAAATATTTCAAACTTATTTCATAGTGCCACCATGAGGAGGTTTACATTGATATTTTTATATGTGACTTTTTGTTCGAGCTGCCATAACCTCACCTCTACAAGATCACAAGGTTCATTTACACATTCGTCTGCCATGATAAGGTTTTTATGATTTTTGACCCCACCGACCTAGGTCCCTAGAATATCCACAAAAATACACAAAGAAACCTTATATTATATGAAATTATCCATAAATTTCCATGGATATTCCATTGGACAACTCGTCACAACAGATCTGATAATATTATATTAAAAATATAAGATTCTACACTATTCCTGTTTTATTAAACTTTAAGATCTGCATATTCAAATGTAATCAGTGCATGCATGAGAATATATATTATGCATAAAATTATAGAACAGAAAAATAATCTCAAACACACATAAGAAACAATTTATTCTCTCTAGGAATCCCTTTTGAAAGAAAAACCCACCTGGAAGGTGAGGCTGCGTCGCTCTCTTTCTCTGTCTGGAAATATAGTTGTAGGTACAAAGAGGTAATGCATGTGGCATGCGGGCTGCTACACTGCACATATTCTCTATGTGTGCTCTACCATCTCCCATGGATATCTTTTCTCATCTATGGAACAAAATTCTCTTGAAATAATGGAATGCCTCTTCCTCCTAGTGGCCTGGTTAAAACATAGCCTGATAGCCTACTAGTGGTAAATTTTTACTACATGAAATCTTGACTAGAGTTATAAAATAGAATCTTCTAGAGTATTTTACATCAAAAAAATGTAGCTATCCCATGTTCCATGAATAATGGGTGCTGACGCAACATACTCCTGAACTATAGGTGTGAAAAAAGGAAGGTTAACTTATGAGTGGCATAACTTTTGCATACAAACTCTTATTGACATGCTTATTGCATCGTTGGAAGGATATTTGATTTTCGAATAGCATGAGAAGGCGTGGCATTATATTTGAAAATTTTTACCTTTCAAAAAAAAATTTTGATGCCTCAAAACACTCCCGGAACGTTTCAGATCCTGTTTCTCGAATCTAGGTCCCGCCAGTAAAAATGGTCCTATGAGCTGATTGCTCCACTTTTTTGACCCCAAATGCATGGAGATGGATGAAAAAAAATATAATAATCCAATTCATATCACACCTCCCCATTTTGGGAGGATTTTTATCCCCAAAATATTTTACTGAATGAGGTGAGGAATTTGTTCCTCCACCTTCTCTTTGGTGTACCATTTAGCTTTTCCTGGAAGTTGTCCCTTCAATCCAATATGTGAAAGGTTTTACTGCCCCTATGTTATAGTTCTGGATGGATTCTATAGAAATGTATCTTCTGTCAACTCTACTAGAGCATTGGGTGCCAAATCCTCCAAATAAGGTACAACCTATTCCTCTTCCTAATCTAGCATGGAAGGCTAAAATATTTTCAAATTTTCTACATTCATAAGTGATTAAATTTACATATATGGTGTTAAACTAAGTTGATAGTCATTATCACCACATTTTCTAGTATCTCAAAGGGACCATATATGAGAGCCTTGATTTTCTTACCAGGCCCCTATACCCTCTCCTTGTTCAATTATAGCCATACTCTATCGCCCACCTTGAATGTTCTCTTTCTTTTGTGCTGATCATGCTTCGCCTTATACTTCTCCTATGACGTTTGCAGTGTTTCATGTACCTGTACATGGATCTACCTGATATTTTCTATAAAAATTTTCATCCCTCAAAGTATATCTTGTAAGATCTTACCTTGCTCCTCCTTGCTTCCCATATGCAATATCCAAGCGTGAAGGTGGAAAATATCCCAAAAAAGTATCAAATGGGGACTTTCCTATAGAAGTGTGGACTGCTCTATTATAATAATTTTGTATATATACCATAATTTCATCCCAGGTCTTCACATGTTTCTGGTTGTATCTCCTCAGAAGTTGCACCGAAGTCATGTTGACTACTATTGGCTGCCAATGTGTCTATGTGGAAAAATATTAAAATATCGGCAAAAATATGTTTAAAAATTATAAATATACAAAAGGGAAAAACATTTTTACCATTTCACTCTGGGAAAATTGAAGAACTCATTTTTACCCCATTTTCCTAAAATTTTCAGGAAATCAGTGTGGAAAATCTAGGACAACAATCAATGATCCGTTAGTTATAGGTAAGATATTTGTATCTTCTCATTATTTTTATTTCATTTCAAGCCATTTAATTTGGAAATTTTGTGGTTAAGAGGAGATTTTCAAATTTTTATATCATGGGTGATCAACGCAAGTTTGACATATCAGACCCGTAATAATCTCCCATATCCCATTAGGCCAACGTGTTTTCGGCAAGGATATAATTCTGACACTAAGGATGGGTGCATAGACAATTTTAAAAACAAAAATCCCCAATCTTAGTGGCTAATTTCCAAAATTGATCTCTTGAAAATTCCTAAAATGGTGTTTATCGACATTTTGCAGGTGATTTTGACGAAGATGGCCATCAAATGGAAAGAAAGAGGCGATGGGGCAGAATATGATCAAGCTTCCCAAGAGCCAAAATGTATTAATTAATTGAGAAATTTAAGTTTACATAAGTTCTTTCAGACTTCTGGACTCAGATCTCAACTCAAGCTATTGGAATATCTCATTGGACTATGGGATGTATATCATCATATTTTTATCATCGGGGACCAAAGCTTGAGATATATATATCATAAATATATTTCATTACTGGATTTTATAGGAGAGGAGAGAGAATCCAACTCTCTTGAGCTCATACTGGGGGTGATATCATGAGTATGCTCATCATGGGACATTGTCCTAGTGCAAAGAAGACCACAAGAGGAAAGGTAAACATTAAAACTATCACTTGCGTGCTTCTGAGGACTATCTTACACACTATGGCCCATGTCACTGGGGTTCAAACATTGCATGAGGCAATGAATTCCCAGTTTTACTACGTCGTTCGATGCCTTTCTCCCACCATGTTCAGCTAGTGCGAAGGACTGTTCGTTAATATGAAAATCCTACTCACAAAATGAAAAACTGGATGACTAAAGAAGTTTGGATATGGATCCATATTGGTCACACACTTCTTGCAGTGCATGCCATTATTTCAATACCAGCATATTGAGGTGGATGATCTGGCCCCAAGAGACCCTAGGTTGCTTAGGTGGTGCGATATCATGCCTCGCCATGGAGGTGGCCTATAGATGCATTTACCTTCAGAAATTTTCAGTTGGTTACGTCAACAGTTCATTGTAGTGGATGAAGATGCATATGTTGGTTCAAATTTCTTCAGATATCCAGACCTTCCCCTTCCACCTAGTTTAGAGTGGACCGATGCAGGTAAACAACTTGTTTTTTGATTTTTTTATTTTTTGAATTTTAGTTGTGTTCTAAGATTTAACCTTATGATTATTTAGCAAATTTTGGACCATAGAGGAGAGTAGGGATTTACCTGATCGTGAGGAGGTTAGCAGGGCAAATTGAGGATGCACTTTATGAGGAGGGATGAAACCTAATCGTGGAGGTTGAGCACAACCTGGAGGGCATGACTGGAGGAATTACAGAGTATGCAACTTTTGATGACATAACGATGCACTATTAGAGGCATACTATAGGAGTCTCAAGCATACTTCACAAGTTACTATCTTGAGTCATCCAGATTGTCACTTGCTATCATGAGCACCATGTGGGTGGATAGTTGCCTTTAGTTTTACATTTCGACACTAATGTAGGCTCCTAGAGTCATTCTGTTAGAGACAACATATTTTTTGAGATTTTTTATGTAACAAACATTTACAGACCTGATACATATACATATACATACATATATGTGTGTGTGTGTGTGTGTGTGTGCCTATTGTCACTAAGTGTTTTTATATCACAATGATGTGTTTGGTTTTTTACATATGATGTGAATGTCGATCTAATACATAATTTTCCAATGTATCGGTTAATGTAATCAAATTTCATGGAATTTTTGATATGTAATATAATCAAAATTTATTTTTAGTAATCAAACACATAAATACATCTGAAAATTTTGTGGGTTTCTCACTTTGTAATGACATTTTAACTGTAGCACAAGGTTTTTTTAGTCTATATTGACAACCAAGTCTCTGATACCACGATAGATTACATATGATAATAGTTCGATGACTGCACTATATTCTGCAATATTATTAGTTGTTTTACCTAGACAAATACCTCATAGATTAACCAACTCACCATCAGGGGTAAAAAGTGCCCATGCTGCAGAAGATAAGTTATTTGTGCTACGACAAGTACCATAAAAAAAATTGACATAATGGTTCGATGACATATGCAAACCATGTGGAACACAAGGTAATCAGAGAAAAAATGTCTTCAATGAAAAAAATCACACCAAAAAATCTAAAAGCATGCTAATGAATCACACAGTAATGTACAAAGTGTTCTACTTGTGATAAAGCATAATACTTCTTTATATAGAGCCCGTTCCACTGTGTAGCAACTCGTTACCTTCATAATCAACTAGCTCATAGGTGCCTTTCTCTAATACACGTTAAACAATGTAAGGCCCGTGCCACGTTGGAATAAGATTTCCAACCACTAATTTGTCATGGGCTTGATGATAAAGCAAGACCAAGTCACCTTCAGAGAAAATGCGAGGATTGAAAGACATCATACTGAAATTTACCCCATTTCTTTTGAGCTTCAATGAGAAAAGCAACGATTCACCAACTCTCATTGAGATGCTCGAGATAAAGCAGATGTTCTTCTTCCAGTGAAATACCAGAAAGAAGTTTGATAGCTAGCTTCAAAGAAGGGATTTAACACTCAATTGGAAGTGTAGAAATTACTATACACTAAGCATGCATATATCCATATTCCCCTGATCTCACTATATTTAACTTGCAAAATACAAAATCATTCCACTGTTCATCTTTTGCGGAAAATTAATTGCAAACACATGTGAAGCATAAATAAAAAAAATTACACATAATAGATTTGTTTAATGGGAAATGTTGAAGCTGAAAACCCCATACATAATATATTATGTATCATGGAGATCATGTAACAATCTCATACAAAGCTTAGTACATCAAGCTCTCAATACAATCAATCGTCACACACTAACACAGAAGAAATCTGTAGATCTATGCACTGATCTCTGTCCTCCTGTTATCCTGCCTCCATTATGTAATCCCTGCTGAAGAATAGCTCTGAATGAAGTCGAGTTACCCTTTCCTTGACTGCGCAATCCTCATTGGCAACTGCAATGTGTGTGTGGTGCAATCAATGCATCACTATAGTCACAACAGATAGTCCATCATGCCCTTTCACCTGTCTCTCCACTGGCTCTTCACTGGAACTGACATGCACTATAGTTAACTGTTGTATTGTTCAGTTGATTAATGAGTTATTATTTGTGAATTAATTAAATAATTAATTAAATCCACTCCCACTAGTGTATCATTCAGTTAGACTAGATACAACTGGCTCAACTAAGTTTAACTAAGTTAAACTGAATACAATTCCATGAACTACTCTTCCAACTCTGTCATAACTTTTCCACTTCAGTTATAATTGAGTCCTCCATGCATCAACCACCAGTAAACCCTAGGAATTGTGTAATTACTTCATTGCACTAATTTTCCAAATATGTGCACTGAAACTAAGTGCTCCAACAGAATAAGTTTATGTTTATTGTTGGATTATTATTAAGAGCTAATAATTGACACTTCTATTTCTAGATCGACGATCTATAAATGAGCTTTGCCCAATATTAGTAAATAATTTGAATGTTTTTTTAACGATAACCATCCACAAATAGCATCCTGCTTCGAAATATGACCACCATGTCTAAAAATAGACATAGTATAAATAATTTTGCTGGTCAGTACATGAGCCCACTTAAGTGAGACTAGAGGCGACTCTTTTTACTATGCTCATCATCTTGTTGAATCTCAACACTCCTCTCAACAAGATAAGGCTTACCTTTCACCGATCACACCTCTATTGAGTATTGAATTTGCTCATGGTGACACCTTCATAATTAGAATATCTGCATCTTGATCCTCCGTAGGAATGTACTAAAGCAACATGATATTCTGCTGCACACAATCTCTGATATGATGATACCGGATATCAATATGTTTAGATCTATCATGAAACACAGGATTAACCGAGAGTTTAATGCAACTCTGATTATCACAATGTATCACTGTGGGATCTAAATGTGAATCGAACAAACCAACCAGAATCTTCCTCATCTAGATAGCCTCACATGCAGCTTGACCTACTGCCATGTATTTTGCTTCCGCTGAACTGAGTGCCACGGATATTTGTTTCCTGTTGTACCAAAAAACTGTCGTAGATCCGATATTGTCGTAGATCCGATATTGGAAATCCCCTCTTGATGTGATCTTTACGTAGTTGGGCTACTGCCCAAATCTGCCTCAAGTAACCATGCAACTTCACCTCATCCATCTATGCATTGCCATACTTAGGTACTCGAGATCCTTGCCAGATTATAGGAAATGCTTGCACTTGCCTTCCAGGCTTGGTAGGCAGCCATCGGCTTGTGAAGACGGTTCACGCATAGCATATGTTCGGTCTTGTATTAACTAAATACATGGCGAACCACCAAGCTGTTGATAAACGGTACTTATCCACTACCTCTGTCGATGTAGCATCCTCCTTTCTCCAATTTCACAGAGGGAGTGTCGATAGGCTCGTAGCCTTACATGTAAGGAAACTTCTCTAGTATCTCCAAAGCACTTGCTGGCAGGGCCTGCAGTTCACCTTCTCACTGCCATATTTCCAATCCAAGGAAATAATGAAGGAGGCCCATATCCTTCATCTCAAATTTTTTTACAAGGTCCTCCTTGCATGAGTGTATCAACTGCTCATCACTAGTTAGTATTAAATCATCAACATAAATAACAATGATTAAAATCTTACCCTCCACCACAATTTGGTATAGGTTTGCATCAGCCTCACTCTTGGTGAAGCCAAGTCCGGTGAAATAGCTGTCGATTCGAGTGTACCAAGCACGGGTGCTTGCTTCAGCCCATACAACGCTCTTTTGAGTTTGCACACATGCGACTCGCTGCTGAAGATGTCAAATCATTTAGGTTGTTTAATGTACACTTATTCCTCAATGATCCCATTAAGGAACGTAGTCTTCACATCCATCTAATGAATGTGCCAACCCATATGTGCTGAGAGAGCAAGGATGGTCCTTATGGAAGAATATCGTGCGATAGGTGCAAAGGTTTCTTCATAATCAATCCCCTCGTTATTGAAAACTTAGGAGCAACAAATCTTGCCTTATACTTCTCGACACTCCATCGGCAACTTGCTTTGCCATGGGTATCTTGATCCTACAAGCTACAGGATTTTCCACCGGCCTTGGAACAATCTCCCAAGCACTCTTTTTGACAATAGTTCATACTCCTCCACCATGGCATCTACCCATGTGGGCGCTCACGCACTTCTTCTTCAAAGAATAGCAAACCTATCTTGATGCTACACTTGCTCCTCGGAGAACCATGTATCCGATTAAACCGATTAGGTGGCTTGTCTCTTTCAGAATATGATGTAGGGACTCCTACATTGTCTACCGCATCAAGCTTCAGTCTCTCAACTTCTGTGGTACGCTTTCTGCCAGTTCTGATGTTTGGTTATGCATGAGTGGACTCCTCCACTCCATGAATCTCCTCTTGTGGCCGATCCACATCTAGAGGCTCATATTTGGGAACAAGAAGTTCCTCCTCTACATGCAAGTGTAGCTCCCTCTCGGCGACCAGCTTCTCATGGCTTTCACCTCATTGAATTTTTATATCTCGTCTTTCTAGGTCATCTGAATGCATGAAAAAATACACACACGATAATTATGGGGTGTTCTTGTGTACTTACAAATATCCCAACTTCTGCAGTCGACTCCAGCTTCTTCCTGGCATCCTTTGTCACATGAATGTAAACAGATGAGCCAAAAATCTTCAAATGAGAAATATCAGGCTTCTTACCAGTAAAAGCTTCTTCATGTGTACTCATGCCAAGTACTCTATGAGGACAACGGTTTTGCACATAAACCGCAGTGTTGCATGCTTCCGCCCACAAGTGCATCGGTAGGCCCTGGTCATGCATCATAGCTCGTGCAACACCCACGATCGTTCTGTTCTTCCTCTCCGTAACCCCATTATATTGTGGGTTATGAGGCGCTATGAGTTCTCTTCTAATTCCTTCTTTGCTACAAAATTCTTTGAATTCTCCGAAGATATATTCACCACCATTATCGCTTTGTATAGCTTTCACTTGCTTCCCCGACTCCTTCTCCACCAATGCTTTAAACTCACAGAAGTTTGAGAATGTTTCTCTCTTCTTCTGCATGAAGAAGATCTAGCATCTATGAGAATATTCATCAACAAATATAACATAATACTTGTGTTTTGTTGTTGAAGCAACCGAGAAAGGTCCACACACGTCTGTGTGAATTCTCTCCAGGATCACCGAAGCATAGTTCTCCTTCTCATGAAAGGTGGTCTTCACGAAACTTACATGGTACATCCCTTGCATTGATCTCACTATGCAAGAGTATGCTTGGGAGATCTAGTATAAAATGCTGGCACCAAAATCTTCAAGGCGCCATGGTGAAGATGGCCCAATCTCTGTGCCATAATTCACCCACTCATCCCCGGCCACCACCACTTCTTAAGCACCACCATTGCATAATGGCCAAGTCACACCTGCAAGCAGCAGAGATTCTTAATGAGAACCCCTATATTCTTGGGTTTGACCTTTTTTATGTTGAAGAAGGTTTTTCCCTCCACGAAAACAAATAAATAACCTTTGTCTTCAACATTGCGACTGAGACCAAGTTCTTCTTCAGACTTGGAACATGCATGACATTCTTCAACAAGAATGGATTACCGGACTCCCTCTCAAAGGTAATGTTCCCAATTCCAGTCGCACTGTACTGACCATCGTTGCCCATCTCTATATGCATCTGGAGGTCCTTCTCCTCCAAGTCACTAAACAACTCTTTGTCTCCCGTCATATGGAAAGACGCACCACTATCAAGATACCACACCGATCCCATTGCGCTTGAAACCAAGCATGCGATCAAAGAGAAATCAAGTTCAAATTTCAAGGCTAAGGCCTCTCCAGCTGTAGCTCTAGTAGCCTTCTTGTTCTTCTTCTTCTGTGGGTAGTTAGTGGCGAAATTCCCATGTTCGTTACAGTGAAAACACTTCACTTTGGAAAAATCTTGCTTCTTGCCTTTAGCATCTGATTTTGAATGAAATTTCTTCCCCTTCCCTTTCCTTACTTTGGCAGCCAAAGTGCAATTTTATTCATCTTCATTCTTCGATGAAGAACCATCCCTGGTACCCCGCCTTATCTCCTCCTGCACAAGATCCGACCAAAGTCGCTCCCATCCCGGTAGTTTCTTCCGTCCATTGATAGAGTCTTCATAGCTATGCCAACTCTTCGGAAGCCCGAGGAGAGCCAAGCTCACCAAGTCTTCATCATGTGTGTCCCCACACTTCCTAGTTGTCCCTCTGAGTGGAAAACCAAGAGAGATATTTTGGAATACGCGCCTTTTCTCAATTTTATTTTCCATAGATTCACTTAAGTATTCCAAGCCAAATTCCTGGTCACTTCAGCTTTGGAATAAATCTAAGCCTTCCACGTCAAGAATGAATTGGCTTTCCCATGAAGGCTAGACACAATATGGTCCTTCACACCTTCCAACATAATTCTTCTTGTCTTTGCTATCTTCTTTTTCCATGCGTCAAGTAATGCAGCATCGCTAGATCCCGGCTTAGGAACATCGCTATCGATGAACTCCTTCAGTCCATTATCCTCCAGCACCGCCTCCATCCTATCCTTCCAGGCTATGTAATTCGAGCTCCCATCAAGGGCATACTCCAATCGCAACCCATTGAAAGACATTTCAATGTATACTCAACTTCTACACCAAGAATTTTCTGTAGAAAATTTGAATTGTCCACCAGCACAAACTCAACAATTCTTCACAATTGCAATCTTCAAGATTTAACACTGCTCTGATACCATGTAGAAATTATATACACTAAGCATGCATACATCCAGATTCCCCTGATCTCACAATATTTAACTTCTTGCAAAATACATAATCATTCCACTGTTAATCTTTTGCGGAAAATTAATTGCAAACACATGTGAAGCATAAATAAAAACAATCGCACATAACACAGTTGTTTAACGGGAAAGCCTGAAGCTGAAAACCCCAACTATCATATATTATGTATCATGGAGATCATGTAACAATATCATACAAATATTAGTACATCAAGCTCTCAGTACAATCAATCGTCACACACTAATCAGAAGAAATCTGCAAATCCATGCACTGATTTCTTGCCACCTGATAGCTTGCCTCCACTGCATAATGCTTGCTGAAGAAGATCCCTAAATGAATTTGAATCTACCTTTCTTGCACTGAATTGGAAACTCCAATGTGTGTGTGGTGCAATCAATGCATCACTATAGTCACAACAGATAGTACATCTTGCCCTTTCACCTATCTCTCCATTGGGTCTCCACTGGAACTGACATGCACTGTAGTTAATTGTTGTATTTGTTCAGTTGAT
Source organism: Pinus albicaulis (assembly GCA_034641835.2). Classification (NCBI taxonomy): domain Eukaryota; kingdom Viridiplantae; phylum Streptophyta; class Pinopsida; order Pinales; family Pinaceae; genus Pinus; species Pinus albicaulis. The sequence goes on along the minus strand of JAXQQM020060443.1, from coordinate 20,786 downwards.
TAATGAGTTATTATTTGTGAATTAATTAACTAATTAATTCACTCCACTCTCACTAGTGTATCATTCATTTAGACTAGATACAACTAGCTCAACTGAGTTTAACTCCATTAACTGAGTTAAATTGAATAACAACTCCATGAACTACTCTTCCAACTCTATCATAACTTTTCCACTTCAGTTCTAACTGAGTCCTCCATGCATGAACCACTAGTAAACCCTAGGAATTGCGTAATTCCTTCAGCCCACTGATTTTCCAAATCTATATACTGAAATTAAGTGCTCTAAGAGAATAAGTCGTTGTTTATTGTCGGATTATTATTAAGAGCTAATAATAATCGACATGCATCTATTTTTAGATCGACGATATATAAATAGACTTCACCCAATATTCTAAAAATAGAATTTAATCTATTTTTCCAACTTGACCAACCATCCACAAATAGCATCCTGCAACTTCTGAAATATGATCACCATGTCTAAAAACAGACATAGTCTAAAAATAGACTTGCGCCAAAAATAGCCCGCGGTCCCACTCAGTGAAGGCAACTCTTTTCGCTAATCTCATCATCTTGTTGAATCTCAACAAGAAGTGTAGCTTGAAGACCATATACAAGTTGAAATGGTGTGAATCCAGTAGCAGTCTTAGCTAAAGTTCAGTGAGCTCAGACAGTCAAGAATAGGATGAGGTGCCAATCTATTTTATGTCTCCCAATGGTTCATTGAAGCATCGTTAGAAAAATTTTGTTGACAACTTCGACTTGGCCATTGGCCTATGGATAATATAGATTGGATATATCATGGATCTATCATGGCATAGCCTTCACTAAGCAGTAAATCTGTTATCATATTACTGCAAAAGTGAGAGAGATTGTTAGTGACAATCAATTTTTGGGACACGAAATCATGGTATGATGTGATTGAAAAGAAATTGCATCACAGTTTCACCTTCATTATCTTATGTAGGCATCACCTTGGCCCATTTTGTAAAATAATCCATGACGATGATAATATAACCATGCCCCCTGGTCAAGGAAGGGTTACAAGGCATGAAATTAATGACACATCTTGCAAATGGCTTAGTGGTCACAACTAGGTGCAAAGGAGTGGGTGGGGAACGTTCTTTTCAAGAATAAATTTGGAAATTATGGCATTTGTGGATGACAAGAATACAATCTTTGAAAGTAGATGACCAAAAATATCTTTCTCGAAGAACTTTATGAGTTGTAGCATAACTGGACATATGACCACCACAAGCCCCAAAGTGGTAGTCATTAAGTACTTTCTAAGCTTCCTCTATATTTAAGCATTGACAGAGGAGAGATTAAACATGAGTTTGATACAAAGTATCTCCAATGATGTGATATGGTGGTGATTGGCTACAAATCCGTCCTCTCTTAGAGTGAGACAACTCTTGTCTAAATGTTTGGGTCTGTAGATAAACAATCATGTCTCCATACCATGCATCAATAGTATTAATGATAAAGAGGTATTAATAGGGAATGAACTCATCAAAAGTGGTAGGATCAACTACAACTAGAATATCATAGATCAGTTTAGCAAAGACAAGTGATTTCTTAGACTGAGTCGTAGAAAAATCTAAGTCAAACTCCTGGAGAATGACAATCCATTTGCAGCATTTTTCCCCAAGTAACTCATGAGTAGGAATGTAAGTCATGAGGTTACATTTAGAATCAAAATAGTCTTATGCAGGAGACTATAATGGTGAAGTGCTGAAAAATATGAAAAAAAAATAAGGCTAATTTTTCTACATGAGCATAGCGAGTATTAGCGTCGAGGATATTTTGGCTCAAGTAGTAAAAATCATTCATGACCACAATCATCATCCTTAAGTAGCACCATACCAATAGTGTTGTTTATGGCTGCTAGATAGAGGAAATAATCATGATGATAATCTGGAGGATGCAATATAGGAGCACTGACAAGGGATTTATTCAAAGAATAAAAATAATTTTCACCGATCTCATCCAAAATGAATGGGACCCCCTTTTTCAGCAGACACGTAAATCCTTTAGCATGCTCGACATAATTTGGGATGAATGAATGGATAAAATTGGCTTTCCCCTGCAAGATTTGCAGCTGAAGCTATGAGGAGGGAGGAGGCAGATTGATGATTGCGTGGAATTTGAGAGGATCAATTTGGAAGCCTTCTTTGGAAACCATGAAACCTAAGAGACAACCTGATTCAACGAAAAATACACATTTATGAGGATTCAATTGTGTGCTATAGTTTTAATAGCGAAGGAAGATCTTTCTAAGATGTTCGAGGTGATATTGATGTTTTGCAGAATATCTGGAAGGTCATCAAGATATGGCTGAAATATGCACTTAATATCATGAAAATTATAGGACATAGCCCTTTAGAAGGTAGTCCCAAAATTTTTCAAACCAAAAGGGAGATTATTATAGGAAAAGGTTCCCCAAGGATAGAAAAATGAAGTTTTATGTTGATCAACATGAATTATAATTATCTGGTTGTAGCCAGAAAAACTGTCCATAAAAGAGGACGTTTCAATCCCAACACATCCATCAATAATTTTATCCATAAAAGGAGTGGGGTAGTTTTCCTCAGGAGAAGTTGTATTTATATCATGGTAGTCAACATAAATTCGAATGGTCCCTTAATATTTGGTAAAAGGAATAATATTAGAGACCCGGTCTGTCAATGGTATAGGATAGATGAAACCAGCCTTCAGAATTTTTTTGACCTCTCCCTTAATGGCAACCTCCTTTCTTGGGTGCACGGGGTTAAGCCATTGAAAAACATGCTTTGAGTCCAGATATGTGGGAATCTCATGCACCACAATACTAGTATATATGCCATACATTTATTTATAAGACCATGTGAAGACATCAAAAATTATTTAAAGAGGTCGGTGTAAATCTTGACCTCATCAAGAGAAAAATATGCACTGGTATGGATATTCTAAATAACCCTTGCTTTAATAGAGGTTTCGATAAAAAAATGGTGGTAGAGATGATACCAATGTTTCCTTCGGACAACACTTCATGAACCGTAATGGGATGTTAAAGTACGTCAATCATTTTAGATGAAGCATAGGTTTCTAGAAAAGTAGATATTTCACCTAGGCTTGGGAGAAATGAGGAACGATGATGAATATCATCCCAAGGGGTTTCTTCGAGAGACATAACTTCCACGATACTCTCGTCAATGGAAAATATCTCATTCAAGGGATCATCTAAATCTCAAGAACAAAACCATGGATAATATGAATACGTGTCCAAAGATGAAACCAAATTATCATTGGTTTTGGAAGGAGCCCCAAAATATAGAAGAACGCTTTGATATATTTGTTCTACTGGGCTGAGGGGAATAACGTCACCAAAAATTTGAAGCTTATTGGCACTAGGAATAATCCATGGATCATGACCACATTATATTATGTTAACAGAGGTGACATTAGGTGGGAAAGCATAAATTCCCATCAGGGTTGAGTCCTTGAAATGACCCATCCCAAATTTTTCATAAGGAATAGTGGTATTTCCAACGTACAAAACATTTCCAGTTGAAGGATTTGGGGAAAATAAAGAAAGTTGATAAATATTGACAATATTCCCCTCATGGGGAAAGCAGAGAATGTGGAAAATGGTATATACGATGCAAAACATCGCATGAGTAAAACTATGTCTAAGAAGAAGGCTATAATTGAGGTTAGCATTCACCACCTCTACTTCCATGTTCACCATTTTACCCTCGAAATAAATTGGAAAGGATTTGGGAATACAATACGTCTAAGAACCTCTACTGTTGAAAGGTTATAGAGTGTTAGGGGACTTACTTAGTGGAGGAGAGACAATGGATTTCCATCATGCAACAGACAAAATTCATGTAGAAGCACCTTCATCAATAATAGTTCGATGAATGGTTTGACCCATCACAATGAATTAGATAACAAAATCCATTTGTGATGGGAGCTTAGGTACATGATTCTCTAGATAGAAATAATAAAATTTGAATCTATTAGATCAATCCCTCTGATACCATATAATAGTGCCTTCCATTGTGATGGGCATTACTGGAGGACTACCAAGGTCGACATTGTCGAAGGCACTTGAGCTAGATCCTATACAATTTTATAGTGTTGGGTAGCTCGCACGTTCATATTATAAGATAATTTCTAGATAATACCATTAGGAGGTGGTTAGACAATGGAATCATTATTAGGTGTCTCAATATGGAGAGGACCAAAACTAGGAGGAGTGGAAGAGGAAGGAACATATAAAGCATATTTTTCCATGAGATATTTTGAAGGATTCGGGTACTCTTTCAATCGGGTAGCAACAAAAATAGGTTTTGTACCACTCATAAAAACTTGGGAGCTTCTGGATACATTATACTAGGGTTGATCTATCATTTTCTTCTGTTGATAAGGAAAATGTTCTTTCAAGATAGTCGGTGTCTCAAGTGTGCCCTTAGGAGTATGGGCGACTTCTGCATGCTAAGGACAATCCTTGGTGAAATGATCCTCATCACATATTAGGCAAGGATACTTGGGCTTATGCTTGGAAGCATCGTGAGCAGAGGACTTAGCAGAATCCTTTTTAGGGGTGTCACATTTGGCTTTACCTTTTCGCTTATTTTCATCTTTTGAGAACTTGTCTACTACGGAAAATTGAATAGCATTAACCTTGGAGGTTTTACCAAGATTATTTGAATTGTTCGAAGGAGTGGAGGGTCCATTCGTCGAATTATACTTATAATTCGAAGAAGCCTTTGGTGTACTATTAGAATTATGGGCCACTATCTCAATGACGCCATCAATAGGCTACGTTGTTGTAGATTTGGATGATGATGGGTCCGTTGAAGGTCACAGTGTGTCAGGTAAAATATCATATAAATTTCTAGGTTGGGAATAGACGAGATCTAAATACTAAGCATGAGCAATGGCTTTCTCTTCTACCACAAAACCACCCATAGCAATATATTTGACTATTTTAAGAACGAAATATTTTGTTAACCAATCAGTCAACAATTAATCAGGGATCTAAAATTTAATAAGGTAGTGCATGCACCTCCATTCATGAATATGATCCCAAATATGAGTAGCGGTTGACTGCTCTAAATATGTCAAGAGATGGGTGTTGGTCTCATACTGGACAAGCAACTAGAAATGGGTGAGGTAGGCCATGCCCAAGGTATTGAAATCGTAGAAGACACCACAGGGAATTTTAATGTACCACTTGGATTATCATCCATCAAAGTTCATTGAAAATATGCAGAAGAATCGAATCGTCAACCCAAGAGTTTGAAGAGCACCACAAATGGTATGTCAAGATATGGGCTTGGGGATCTTCCCCATAATTTCATTCAAACTTCGAGAAATATCTAGGAATTTTAGATGGAACTAGATTCTAATGCCACATGTGTTGGATGGGGTCATTTTTCAATATAGACACATCCAACAGTTCCAACGTAGCCATAAATGGAAACATAGGGTTATAAGGAGTAAATGGCCGCTCGTAGTTAACCATTTATGGGTTCCAACGTTGTTGGTACAATTTTGGCCCCCATTCATACTTCCAAAAATTTCCCCACTGCTACTGATAAGGTATATATATGTTATAAGGACCTTATTATGGCTAGGGTTGCTGATAGGTATATTGTTGCAGCTGTTGCTAACGTAGGGTCCTTTCTGGGGTTGTTGATAACATAAAGCCCACAACAACACCAAGCACCTAGTTGGGTATAAGCTCCTTGTTGGCGTTTTTGGAAGTAACCTTGAGGAATTTACTGGTGTTGGACACTAGGATGGTTGAGGTAATTTCTAGTTTGACCCAGAGGAAGGTTTGAACCAGATTGGACTTGAGGATCAAATTGAGGATTAGACGCAACAACACCCAATGAATTTTGGGTTGCTAGACATAATGCTGTGATACATTCGATCACTGAACATGTTGATATTATATGTTCGGTTGCTTAAAATACTAATATTGTACATTTGGTTTTTGAGCATGGGGTTGTTGAACATGAGGGTACTGAATGTGGGGTTGTTGGTAAACAAGTTGAGCCAAAGTAGGATGAACACTTGGCATAGAGGTCCCTACGAAAGAACTTTTCGAGTGTGAAAGAAAAGTTCCACTAACGCTAGATATGGGTTGTCCCGCCACTGATACATTTCCAGACTTCATATTTTTTCCACCCAAAATGGGACATACATATAGAGGATTTCATTTCCCCCCAAGCACGAATAAAACCATAGATGGTCCACTCAAAGGTGGGACTATAGTAATCACGGATAGTGACAAGGGAGAAGATGATCCTAGCAAAATGGTTATTTGACCTACAGAGACCGTAGGTTGACTAGTAGGTTGTGAAACAGTAGCTGCATTTGATACAAATGGGCCAGAACATGGGAAAACACCCATTGACCAAACAAGATAATGAAATAAGGATGTAGCACCAGAAGCTCCTAAAACGTGTTTTCTAAGGGAATTATACCCAAGTGGAAGCGAAGACATGACTTGACTAGAGGGCATAATCGTCCCACTTCTTACATCATGAGGAGTGGAAAAATAAGGAAAACATTCTGGATGGAACATAGAAATGATTTCAAATTTTGGGGAATTGGTCACAAAATTCTCTTGAGGAAAACTTTGAGGAGTACTCACGAATGGAGTATCATCGACATTCGACGCCATGTGTGGTTGAAACAACTAATGAACAATGGTATGAGATGCTATAGAAGAAGTAGCAAAAGGATCCTTAGGATCATCAAAAGGACTATATGGACATTTAGGTGAGACAAAAAATGGATCGTAGAGTGTATTGGGAGGAAAGAATGCAAACTGTTCAGAGGTTTTAGTACATTCTGGCTCAGGATCCTCAGATGATAATTAGAGCCACTCGTCAAGTGGTGGTCGAGATGAGATCGGTTGGGCACTTATGAAAATTTTACCTTCAACAGCTTGAGCTTCAAGAGGTCCACGTGGAAATTAAGAAATCTCAGGAGAAGGTCCATAGGTTCCTTCATAGGAGGAGTGAGAAAAATTTTAAGATTCAACCAGGATGACCTTTAGAACAAGATCAACAAAGGGAGAGGTGAATCTCGTTTTGAGCAGTTAAGATTTATAATTAACCAGGAAAGATAAGGCTGGGAGTACTGCACAGGTAGGATGCTATCATGAAAATTTTATTTTAGAATTAAAATAAGAAAAACAAAAAGGGGTAATCTAGGCATAAAGGATTACCAGGTATCTGTGAACTGAAATATACATATTGGCAACACAAGGACTTAACGTACGACATCCAATCTCCCTGAATGTTGTGTTCGGTGTATCATGTATACAAGGCAGCTGACTCGGTTACCTATGGTAGGTTTGGAACACACTCCAAAAATATACTCAACGGTACATGGGACCTCATTTCGTAGTAGCACTATCAAATGTGTAACTGTTTTATGAGATTTTCCCCATATACTTAACATACGGGGAGCATAGTCCTATATAGTTACGTACATGGGATGAAGTATCAACCCCAAGATGCAACACAACCTGTTAGCGATAGCTACTATGCCTAATGACACCGAAACACATCTATAGCCTAGACCTCTAGAGGTTTGTGTTAATTCCAAATGATCCTTAAGGTTAATTAAGTAAATTTTAAAGTTGATATTTTATTACATTTCAATTTTGGGCTCAATAATGATGTCACATGAATCCCTACAATGCAAAAAAATGCAAAAAATAATTCATTTCATTTTGATGAACTCTAAACTAATGAGGGAGAAAGTGCAAACAAGATTGCAACAAAAAATCAATGCAACAAGAAATGATGCCCCCAAACTAGCTCAAAATTACCGAAATTAAACTCTAAAACAATTTAATTTTCACTATCCCAAATGAAATATTACTCAAAATGAAATCACTTATTTATTCACTAATATGCACTAAACATATTTTGTTTTATCTTTCACTTTGGATGCTCAAATTCAAACTAATGCGATTAATGAACTAATCAAAGAAAACCTAACTAAACACAAAAATAATTGAAATGAAAACTCCTTTCACTTTCTCTTATTTGAATGGATAACAAATCATTCCAAAAGTACTTGAATGAAAATGAATTTTACTTTTTCTTTTGAAAATGAAGGAATAAAAAACCAATTCAAAAGTTCTAAATGAAAATGACTTTCTATTTTTCTCTTTCAAAATGGGAAACCAAAATAAACATATACTCTCAAGCTCGCAAATCAAACAATCATAATATTTTTCGAAAATCAAAAGTGATTTCAAAGTGCAATAATGATTCAGTGCAAATGAAAATAAATTTTCAAATACAGGACAGAAGTAATATGAAATAGTGTTTCGAATGATTGTAGCAGAGCTCTCATACAGAGCCAACCAATCTCTCAATGATACAGACAAGCGACAAGTGAAGGATGAATGACCTCGAAACCATAGAGGGTGATCCAACTTCACCCAAACACAAACAGGGTCAAAGAGACAAATTCATCACTTAAGCAAGGAAATCAAGCTAAACTGGTATATCATACTAGAAAGACACATTAGATACCAAGACACACTTGAAACTGAAGGGAAACCCTAATTTTTCCTAATCTCTGTGATCAACGTGCATGCAAAAGGAAAAATTGTGCTGAAAAGTAGATCAAAGCGGCTAGTTTATATAAAATAGCACTTACAACACTTTCGTAGGGATAGAAAATGCATTGGGAAAGAAATAAAAGAAAAAAAAATCAACAATGTGACTAGACTTGACAACCTAAAGCAAAAAGAAAGCACTATGCAGACCTATAGAGATCCAAACAGACTCAGATCCTATTGATCTTTAAAACTGATAAAAAAAAAAAATTGAAAAAGGAGAGAAAAAGATGCTATATATCCCTAGTGGAGTCACCAATTTTGTTGTGAAGACAATCCCCTCTGTAGAGAGAGGTGATATCTCTAACCATAGAGTGGGTCTAACAATGCACGGGACAAACTAATGAACCCTTTGTTAGATTGTATTCAAAATGGATGAAGAAAAAGAAGAACCTACCTCTTATTGATGCTATTTTCCAGTCCTTTCATGAAGACCTTGATTCCACGATCCTTTAGGCTTGCTTCTCGCTTCTTGTGGTGTTCGAATACCTATAAGAAATCAAGAGACAACAAAAAGAAATGTGACAAGATACATAACATACATCAAATACAAACTATTTAAGAGATCAATGAGTCTTAGGCTACTTGTATAGATATATAGAAAAATATGGAAAGTGAAACATCAGATCTATTATTAATTATATAAAAAATGAAGCATAAAATTGTGGCCTTGATGTTGTAGACCTCCCTTTGGTGATGTCTAATTCCAAACTGAGGCTCTTCAATAAATCATTCTCCCAAGTGCCAATTCAGGCTTAATCACAATATAGGGATGCAAAGGATCAATGATCAGGCAAGAACAACTAGTAGTGGAAGGATGGGATTCAATTTATAAGTAGGTAGAGGGAGTTAGGGATCCATAAAATAAGGAGGAAGGCCTACTTATCATGGTAATATTCCCTAATGATAAGATCAAGAGATGCAAATGAGAGAGCTCAAGCATATCTACATCGAACCATATCCAAATCGTCGTTTTGGAAGCTTCTAGTGCACAAATATTCTCATCCATTTGAGGAAACATTTCTAGAAGAGGTTCATCGCATTTTTTCCTATTAAAATTATGTTGGAAGCACTAGCTCAAAGTGTTTCAACATGACAGCAACACAGGTAGGAAACTAGCAAACAATGTTGACCCAGAAATTTAGGTTTTTAGTTGAGCTTCTTCAGAAAATATTCAAGGAACCTTTATGTTGGTTTTTAAGGGATATATTAATGTATTCTCCATGTTTGATATACTCCACAATTTTCATCTTATGGCACTTCAGGATCATATACGGGAAGTGAATGGGGTGACAAATTACTGTGTAATGCACTGCATACTGCGCTACTTGAAACTTTCCTCCCTTTAGTAATTAAATTTTTTAGACATAATCCACCTTTGGAATTGGAAAAGCTTAGTATACATGTATATATCTTTGAGATGGCTCCATAATTTGTGTAGGCCTACCACATATTAGACATCATCCCTCATGATGTTTCTATCACAGATATTAATAATTAGGTCACTCACCACTTCTAGAAGATGTACATTGCCTACTCTAATGCATGCACCACATGATCCAAAATGTCTTTATAGGACCTTGAATTCATTACCATTATAGCATTTTCCCTCTACCCTAGGGTGGCTTCAACCACTTTCCGATTTATGCATCATTCAATAGCTTGTAGATAATTCCCATGTCACAGGGGGAATTAGTATTTATTATGTTGATAGGTGTGTCTATTTTGGAATAGGATTTTGAAAATTTTAATTTAATTATCAATAAACATTTGATTGACGTTAAATATTTAAACTTTAGAAAATATGCTAGAATATTCTTAGTAGTATTCATACATAAAAGGTTGAGATTTATCTTCAAAGTAGTTATTACCATTTTTCTCTTTTAATTAAATTTATTAATGATAAAACAAATTCATCACAACATTTGTTATATGAACATCACTAATATTTTTTAGACTTATAGTATGAATAGGTCATGGAATTCACCCATGGTATTGTTACAAAAACTATTTATGTGTTAATAATATTCATAACAAAATAGATAAAGTGGAACAAAATATCTATGATTATATATATATAATTTAAATAGAACTATAATTTAGTTAGTTTTTATTTTTTTTAAAATTATTTTTGCAACCTAAAATGTGTCATGAAGTAATTATTTAATGTCTACCAAAATTTGTAATCGAAAATTTGTAATCCATTTAATCTATATGATTATACTAATTTTATATTGATAAAATAAATCAATATTTAATTGTAACAAGACACAAAATTCAAATTTCATAAAGTTGTTTTATAGATACTAAATGAATTTTATTAATACATTATTATCATGCTCACCAAAACATATGGGTTTTTCTTTCTCCTCTTTTTTTTTCTCTTATTTATAGGTTTTAAATTTTTCTTTATATTATTATTTTCATTCAAAGAAGATATACGGTGTAAAAGTATACAATTTATGGAGATTAGGAGTTCATAAATTTTTCTCAAAATTGAAAGTTGCAGGATTGGATTGAAACCAAGATGGTTGTGTATATCTCGTCTTCTTGATTCTGGCACCGCCAGCAGTTGGAAAAACCAATGTCGTATGAGGGAGCTATTGTGTTTTGATAGAACTCCCAAACAGCTAAATTTTGCGACAAGGTTGACTGGGATGCCCTGTCAGCATAGAGGATGCATAATCAACAAAAGGAATATTCCTTTCCTCAGAACGAATCCTAGGATGACAAGTGGCGCATTATGATTCGTTTGTGGACTGTACATTGTTTTATGGAGGAACAATTATAGGGTGACACGTGGCTAGCTCTGAGGCCGCCACGTGTCCCCAAGGTGTTAGTGTAAAATTTTATAAAGGTCCACAAGGCTCGACCCCGCGACAGGCGGCAGCACACACACAGGTCTCCATCGCCTCCACTACATTGTGACTTAACCTTATATGCAATCGGGTTATATTTAACATGTAATGGATCACGCATTAGGGGTTGGAACCATTGGAGGTCCAACCTGCCAACGGTTCCATCAGAGGTGTTCACATGTATTACAACAAGTGCCAGCTATCATAACATTGCAAACTCCCACCAATAGTTTATGCCTTGTCACATGGTGATGGTTTCGCTTGGTTACGCAGACGGTTTGTTAACCTGACATTTAAAACTCCGCTAAGAGTTACGTCTCAACCTTATCACATGCCACATTTTATTAATATTACTCCGCACGGTAAGCCATAACTCTGGTTTTAACTTGATTTTAATCCAATTCAATCGTGGTCTATGCCTATGATTGCTTCTAACGATTCCCAACGGTTAGACCACATGGTTTGGGTTTGGCATGTGGCCACCCAACCATAACATCTAATTTATGGTTAGCCACTGGAAAAGTTTTTACATCGCGCCCTAAATTTGTACGAATTTTCCATTTTTTATTGAAGATTGCAACAAGAAACAGTGAAGGAGGCATCCTGAAACATCATTCCTGATCCTAGTTGGAAAATGATCACCTAAACTAGGTGGGGCCAACACAGGTGATTTTTGGTGCAAAGTATATTTTTAGACATGTCGATCATATTCTATATGTAGCAGGAGGCTATTTGTGGATGGTTGGTCAAGTTGGAAAAATATATGGATTTCTATTTTTAGACATATTGGGCAGAGTCTATTTTTAGACTACCAGTCTAAAAATAGATATGTCGAATATTATTAGCTCTTAATAATATTTGGACTATAAACATTATCTTATTATCTTGGAGCACTTCAGTTAAGTGCACAGATGTGGCACAACAGCTGATAGAAGGAATTACGCTATTTCTGAGGGTTAAGTGGAGCTATTGCATGGATACTTCAGTTATAACTCATGTGACAGAGTTTGGTGGAGTTATTGAAGTAGTTGGTGGAGTTATGTTCAGTTTAACTGAGTTAACATAGTTGAGCTAGTTGTATCTAGTCTAACTGATTGATACACTAGTGAGAGTGGTGTGAATTAATTATTAATTAATTCAATAATTATTAACTCATTAATCAAATAAAGAATACATCAGTTAACTACAGTGCATGGACAGTTTCAGTGGAGACCAGTGAAGAGGTAGGTGAAAGAGCAGTGTGACTATCAGTTGTGACTATAGTGTTGCATGAGTTTGCACCACACATGGTTGGAGATGCCAATGAGGATTTCGTGAGCAAGGCTGGACCAATTCGAGTTCATTCAGAGCCATTCTTCAGCAGTGATTGCGCAGTAGAGGCAGGCTAGCAGGTGGCAGAGATTGGAGCATGAGATTTGCTAGATCGGACTTGATTAGTGTGTAGCAATTGGAGATTGTACTGAGAGCTTGTGAGGAGATTTGTATGATGATTGTTACATGATCTCTATGAAATATAATATATATATAGTTGGGGGTTTTCAGCTTTAAGATTTCCCATAAATTACTGTGTTCATATGTGTGAATTTTTAAGGTTTTAATGTGTGCATGTAATTGATTTTATTTCCGCAATTAATGATCAATGGTAGAAGAGATTCTGTATTGTGCATGAAGTCAAATAGTGTGTGATCAGGAGAATCTTGGATGTATAACATATCAGTTATATAAATTTCATTTTTACTCCGAGTTAAGTGAGTCCTCTACAATTAGTGGATTTTCTAGGTGTTACTAGGAAAATGGGATTGGAGGCACAATGTTCGCCGTACGTGAATGAAGAGTCAATCTAGACTAATTGGAGCATTCTGGAGCCATTCGGTGCAGAGAAAACATCCATTAGAGGCTTGTAACTACATGTATTTGCAAAATTTTGAGCATAATGAAAGATGGACATGCCATTGGGAGTTGGACCAACAGATGTAGCCCAGGAAGGGTGAAATTATTCATCATGCATGCTGTGTAAATGTTATGTGGTGACTTATTTCTCTATTTTGCACTATTGTTCAGTGTATTTTGTGCTTATTTCATGCTTCTAATTCGCTAAAATCATCTACAATTCATGGTTAAAATCCCCAATCCCCAAGAAAAATAATGACACAAGTATGCACATGTTTTATAACTTGAAAGACACTTAGCACAACAAAACTAATACAGTCGTTTCAGATCAGATTGGTATCAGAGCTAGAGTTTTTTCTCTGGTGTTGTTTAGTGCAAATATTTGTTTAACTGTTTGCAAGTTTTTAGATGCTTACTAAGCTCAAGCTCAAAAGAGGAGAAGGAAAATTGGTGGGAGCAAAAGGGTCTCAAGAGAGCCAAAGCAAAGGAGATCAAGATTGCCACAATCTCTAAGGAAGCAGAAGCTACATTAAGTATGCCTCACGAGGAAGGAGAAATCCATGAAGAAGTTGATCCCAAAGAGGAAGAAAGAGTGTTTAGGAAAACATTCCTTGACATGACTGAGATAGTTCAAATCCTTTATCAAGAAAGGAATGAGAGACGGGAAGGAGAAGGATCCAAACTTCATAAGGACAAGGATCTTCAGGATGTCACAATGATGAAGATACGTCAAAGAAGGGAAATGGAGGAAATGGAGGCAATGGAGGGCCATCATCCTCACCCTCATCATCATCATCCTCTACTTCATCTTAAGTACATCAGCCACACAAGTCAAAGAACATTGGTAAAAGTCATTTTTTAAAACTTGATGTTAAGTTTGAATTTCCAATGTTTAATGGTGAAGTCAATGCAGAAAAGTTTGATAATTGGATTAGGCAATTAGAAGTCTATTTGAGAATCCAAAACCTTCAAGATGATGATACCAAAATCCAATTACCTTCATTGAGAATGGAGGGTGCAACACTTGTTTGGTGGGAAGCTAAGACAAAGGAGGAGATCAAGAACAATCATAAGATTATTCTATCATGGACTGATTTCATAACTGTTATAAAACAATAGTTTTATCCATTAGCTCATATGCAGAAAGCCATAATGAACTGGCAAAACTTTAGGCAATTGAAGGGACAGAATGTGCAAGAATACACCCAAGAATTTAGGAGAAGATCTCTCTTATTAGGGGTAGATTTGCATCGCCAAGATACTTTTCTCAAGTACATAGGAGGCTTACATAGCTACCTAAAACATACTATTCTTATGTTTAACCCCACAAGTCTAGATGAAGTATGTGTTCAGGCCACACATCTAGAAGCTAGAGGGAAACACATTTTTGAAGAGGGTAGAAAGAAACCTTTTAAGGGTAAAAACAAAGAGAAGACCTCAAAAGGTAAAAGAAAAAAGAATGCATATGTCAAGAAAAAGGGAGAAAATTTGGTTTGTAAAAATTGTTCAAAAGAAGGCCATGATGAAAATTATTATTGGAAATTACATCCTGAAATGAGGCCCAAGAAATACAACAACAAAGGGAAACAGAAAACTACAGCTACAACTCAACATGATTTAGGAGAGGATTCAGGTGATGAATCTAAAATTATAGCCATGGAATTGAATAACATCAAGGGGAAAGAAATTGAAACTAAACCCAGTACTAGTACATCAAAATGTCACATATATGCTCCAAATGAAGAAGAAAGAATTGAATTGTTTCATGTTAGGGTCATATCCAAACATACCAAGATTGACACATTGTTTGACAGTGGGTCACAAGAAAAATTAATCTCTGAAAACTTGGTCAAGAAACTTAATCTTGAGACCATATTGTTGGTGTCCCTGTTTTGATAGTTTGGCGAATGCGAAATCAAAAGACAAGGCAACATCGGGGCCAATATTTAAGTTCAGGATCCAGTCCTCATGTTCTCAGAGGGGGATCTCAAAATTTTGTTCTTGAGTTTATCTTGTGCTTTTAGTATTGGTTTTAGACTAGTTATTAAGTGCAGGTATTTATTTGTTTGTTTGGTTGGGCTGGAATGATACAACAGAACATGAAAGGCTTGGAAATATATATAGGATAGAGAAATATCTGGTTCATTGGGCAATGGAGTCAAAAATAGATCCTAACATACTCATCAATGGATATGGGATATCAAAAGGAAAATCTAACTTGGCCATAGGATCCTTTTGTTTTTGGAATGAGATTAACATTAATGATTTGGAAAGAGTGGTTTAATTCTCAACAAAGGGAATTTGAAAGCATATTTTGAACAATAAATATTTCTTTGATAGATGGGGCTAACCATAAATTCTACAAATCATACCTTTAATGATTTCAAAACAACTTTTAAAATGAAACCTAAGATTCGGGGAACACCCTATTTCCTTAAATATTTTATTTCAAATGACTTAGAAAACATAAAAGATTCACTGATAATTGTAGTCATAGAAGAGGGAACACCTAACACATCTATGATCACAACTATAAAAGACCTTTAAGCCAATTGTTTAAGTGAGGACAGAGGGCAAGATAAAAAAAAACCTCTTTGATTCACTGTAAGCAAAGAAATTCAAAGGGAGACTTCAATAACAGTTTTTAAGTGGCAGAAAACAAGCAGGGAGAACCATAAATCATGCTGAAACCAACTGTTCAAACTATTAAGGAAATAAACAAGCATGAATATTAAAGAGAGAGATTAAAGACTCTAAAATACTTCAACAGAAGAAAACATGAAACAGTGAAGGATGAACAGGTCTAAGGTGCTTCCAGGAGTCATTTCTTAGCCTAATACTCTCTATCCTACTGTAGTAAGAAGTTATGGAACATAATGAAAATAGGGGAAAAACATTAAATATTCCAGAATACTTCACCAACAGCCAAGCTCATGGATCCAATGATAGAGCCTTCACAATAACAAGCATGCAACAATATCATCAAGGCTTCCAAGACTTCAATTTCTTCTTCAACTTCAACGGACTATGTATTTATTTCAAGGAGTTTCATTATTACAACTTGTGATCAAACAACAACCAACAACAAACAACCCCTCACTCATCTTCTACAAAAGTATATATAGAAGAAAGAGGAGGTGAGATCTGATAAAAGATCTCCAATTACAATTAATACAGACTTAATGGCTTCTTGGCCTTTGGGGGGCTCAATGAAGAAACTTACATGGGTGTACTCTGTACTAAATGTTTACATAAATATTTAAGCTCGGTGGGAGCTTTTTTTGACCTTTGAGGCTCTGTGTGGCGTTGAAGTAACTCTGCAGATATTTCTTGCATTGAAGTTCCTTGCAGAAGTAACTCTTCGGCTCACGTTTACCCTTGAGACAAATATATGATCGTCAATAAATTCGGCTTCTAATTGAATACTTTGAGGCACGGTGGCATCGTGAAGTAGCTAGAGGATTAATTTTCCTTAATTTGTGGTGTTTGAGGGTTTCTGTCAGATAAAACACCTTAGGTTTTTTCTTTAAAGCTGTGTTTTAAATCAGGTTTAAGGCTTTTAATATTTGTCCCTAGGTTTGTAATCCCATCCAAATGCAATGCTTTAATCCTTTGTTGGTAAATTAAAGCCTTCATCACTTGTACTCAATTATGCTGTGCACGACTCATGGTGTTTTACGATATCTTTAGGCTGCGCAGGGGCGATATGGCATCAATGCCTGAAGAAACACTGATGAAACGTTTTTTTAACATCTTGCGATGATTTTCTTTGATGAATCGAAGGCAGGTAGATCGTCATCCTCCGCCCTCGAATTTTCTTCGAAAATGGCAAGAAAACCATTTAAACCCTGCAAAATACAAAAAAATATTATAAAATCCTGCGTATATAGGTTGACTGCTGTAGAGGACACGTGGAGGAAGCATGGTCATTGGATGGCATCATCCAACGATCGGGATTGATCGGAGAAGGCGGAAGAAAGATTAAATCAGAGCCGTTGATCGCGCTGAGATCGACGGTCGGGAGTAAAGGGAAAGTCAAAAAATGGAGAATCCTTGATTGGGCGACAGAATCAGCGCGATGGAATATGGACCATCGATCTGCAGATCAGATCGATGGCAGAGATTAACTGGATGGTGCGTTGTAGCCTGGTTAACTGTCGGGAATCTTCGGCGAGCGTTAGTCGTTGGTTGGCCCGCCCCAGATCGGATGGAGGAAAACAATATCGCTAAGTGTCCACGTCCGAACGATAACGCGCGATGGGCAAGCGGTTTTGAAAAATTACACGGGACGCGTGTCATGCGATGAGTGGAATCGTTGGCGATTGGGAAAAAACCGCCATCGCCAAAAGGCGGTGCGATGAAAACCGCGCAGTTTTTGGGATGGGTTAGTGGAATGTGGGGACCACCGGGAGATGGACTCCGTAGCATCCGATCTACAGATCAGATCGACGGCACGGAATGAATTAAATTTGAATAAGTGGGGATTTAAAATATAATAATAAAACCGACGAAATTTCAATATAAACCAAGGTTTTAAACTATAGTCGAGAAATTTTAATACAAAAAAAAATGGCTTGGCGCCCGATTGCGGGGCCATGGGCGCATGGGAAATGATGTGACCGAGGGTCAATGGGAAAAGGGGTTTTGAGACTAAGCCCGAGGGGGCTTAAGTCCAAAATGTGGGTTTTTTATGGTTTTTAATGATTTTGAAGGGGATCTGAGGGTTCCGATAAGGCAAAGAGGGAATCTTTAAACCTTATGAAGGGGATTTTGATGAAGGGGAATGGGAAAAACATGAATATGAGGGACTTTCATGGGAAATGGAGGGATAAAAAACTGAGGATAGTTTGGAAGAAAGGGAAAGAGGGAAATGGTGCTTGTAGCAGTTTTTCTTCATGTATTGACAGCAGAAATAATGAGTTAAAAAAGGGGAAAAGCAGTGACGATTGTCCAAAGGATAGGATTTCATCAAAAGACTTTAAGCATTAGCAATTTTAGCAATGAAATTGTTTCTTGAAGGCTATCCAACATCATTTAGTCACCACCTGATATGACAGAATTTATGGGTGGCTAACAGTGGCTCCACTTGGGGATGGTGCCTTTTTGAAGGCATCAAGAATTTCATACTAGGATTCTCTGGGAGGCTTATCAGTTGCCTCATACATTGGGCTGCCTTTCCTTGGCTGAGATGATTTTTTCTGAAAACATATTAGCAGTCATAAAAACAATGGTTCTTTACCAACACAAGCTTCTACCTACCCAATCCTACTGATCTAACATTTTTTCTTCATTTAGAGTGCACTTAGATTGGAAAAATCTTTTCACAACATTTTATTCTTTTGAAAACATAAAACTAATCTAATTCTACTCCTTATTTCTCCCTGAACTCAGATTAAACAGTTGAGTTCAGATGCTTCTCTACCTATTCTACCATCTGTTGGGATTAAACTGTCCAACATATTTTAATTCTCTAAATTCTAAAACAAAAATTTAAAAACAGTCAAGTCAAGATTAAACTATTTGACTTGCTGTGATCTATGGCATAAAAACAAGCTGCACATAGACATTTATTTTACAAAAAATTAAATAAAAAATGGAAGGCTTAAGATCCGAAAGTTTCTCATCATGGCCTTCTCTTTTTACAGCGTTGTTTTGACTTTTGTTTGAGTTGTTCCTCCTTTGTTCTCTGGTTCAAATTTTGAGTTAATTAGAACCAGATTCATATGTTTTTTGGCTCAGACAATGAAAACGGATTTGAGTCATCTCTTTTTGGAAACTTAGGTTCATATTTTGAAAATGTTTGAACCTTTAATTTCTATCCTAAACTATCTACTGATAATCCAAGATTAAACAGTTTGGCAAATCGCATTCACTATCCTATCAACAGAAAATTTAAAGCTAATTAGTCAAGATTAAACTATTTGGCTAACTAGGAGTGTGTTTTTCAGGAGTGGCATTTGAGCTTGCACACTTTCATATTTGTTTCTCTTTTTTGGTATGGGGCCATACCTTTCTTTTTTTCACAATATGCCCTCTTTTCTTTCTTTCTCTGTTTTTGTATTTTTGAATCTTTGATTTTTCTTCAAAGCAGAAAACAACGACTAATCTATATGCTCAGAACTGAGCTTTATTGACATTCCTATCTAACCTATTCTAACTTGGAATATTTACGTATTCATATGATACACAAATGCCAATGCAGCCAGCTGAGTAATGTCAAGAAGAAGTAGAAACTCTGGCTGCTTGTCAGAGGTATCCATAGAAAATATTGAAGATTAACCTTAAATATCAAGGCTATCACAGAAGGTGATAGCTTTTCATGTCTCTGGCTCTTGCAAAGGATCACTGCTTGATAATTTGAGCCATTTGGGTATTCCACACACTCTTCCATAGGATCAAAAAAGAAAATATGAAGGTTCTCTTATTTTTGGCCCTCCATGTCTGGTATATTGTCTGCTTCCAAGACTTCAGCTTTGAGGAGCATATCTTCAAAAAGTTGTTTGGAAGCATCATCATCCTTAACCTGCACAATAGAAAACAGTGAAATATTTTCTTTCTCTAAACATATGCTTGCTTCGAATATACATTCAGGTTTTTTGGATGACATTTTGACATTAATGAAGGGAGAAGTCTCTTCTTGAAAAGAGAGTATATCCATAGTAGGATAGTCTTGTATTTGTTTCTCTCCCTATTCTTCATCATCATCTGAACTGGAGGACTCATCATATTTGGCAGTGTTGTCCTCTTGTAGTCCTGGTATGCTTGGATTTAGTGGGTTGAACTCTGTGAAGAGATTATTATATTCTTGAGTGGGGGTGTATTCAATGGTTTCCTCTTGCTCAAAAATTTCTTCATTACTCTTCTCTTCACCTTCTAAGTTGAAAGGCTGCTGATTCCCAATTAAGTGAAAGCTTTTTATGATGGATCGAAAAGGATGATTGCGGCTTTCAAGCTGATGATGGTGAAACTCATAACACCAATCAAATGTTGGTTGCCCTGCATGATTAGTTTCTGCTTGGAAATCATCATCATCATAAGACTGATTGAAGTTTGAAAATTTATTAGAATAAACATTTTCATCAGTCAGACATATTGGGATATCAGTAGGTCCTTCTTCATTCTGATCTACAAAAGAACTTTCTAAATCTGTACAACAAATTTCTCTATGTGAATGGGCAAGAGTGTTTGTTTTGCAAAAAGTTTCAGAGACTGACTATTTATAAATAGTCTGATCTATTTCCTTCTCTGTCAAAGGGGAAGATGTTTCCATGTCCCTTTGAACAGAAGTACAGCAGTTCTTTGTCTCTTGTGAAGACTGATTTTGAGGCTGGATGTCTTCTTGAGCCTCAGCTATAAGGGATGATGAATCAATATTTGAGTTTTCAGGGATATCTTGAGGAA